>BFEA01000059.1:1462018-1487998 GCA_003427395.1 Chara braunii
CTCCTACCTCCGTGTCGCCAAAAGACATCGACGGACACCAAGAAAGGTTTCTCTCTCTCTCTCTCTCTCTCTCTCTCTCTCTCTCTCTCTCTATCTATCTATATATCTATCTATCTATATATCGTCAAATAGATATATATATATGTGTGTGTGTGTGTGTGCCCACCTTGCCATCTTCATACTTCCGACGCCATATCCATTTCCTCAATTGAGATTGGAAAGGACTGAATGAAGTTTCCCGCGTTTTCTACCCTCGAAACGAACACGTGCAACAGTTTTCCCACCCACTGCATCAATGCCACAAGTTTTCACCACTCTTATCACACAAGCAGACACAGAGATACACACACAAGCACACAAACAACCCCCCAAATCCCCTCTCCTGCCCACCCAACCTCCACGCAATCGTCACCGCTCACAGCCCAAGATGAAAACTCATTTCCCTGATCTGTAGCGTCTTGCATCACACGTCTCCAGTTTGTGACAAAACGAAATCGGACAGGGAACCGATGCGCTGGCAAAAAGGAACCGATTCGCTGTAGTCCCTGACAAAACAAATACCCGAAGAGGAATCGATTCATCTGCCCGAAACGAATTGCCTGTCCACTGGCGGCAGTTTCCTTTTCAGGTATAGTATTCCTGCTGACAACCAGCCAAATGAACCGGCGGCGTACATGTCTATTTACGTGTTGAGGATCACCCGCTAGGGTATACCCCACACGCGGCGTTACGTGAGCGCATCTGACAGCAACTACGACCCCATCGAGAAGACTAGAAAAATCCCAGAGGTGTGATCATGACCGTCAGTTGGTTGCCATAACACGTGTTCTTTTTTTTTTTCCTTTTTTTCCCACCTAAACGTGTTCTAAGGGCCTGGCCCCACTATCCCAAATGGATTGGTGATGGAATACTGTATCACTTGAATACCCAAGAGGATGTGCCCTCTTTGTTTTCCTAATTTAGACCATTTCTCGAGAACGGGGCTAAGGGCCTCGTTCCACACCACTCAAAACTCGAGGGTTTCTTGCCCAACACCTTTCCACGGTGCCCTTGAGTTTCGCTAATCACGGCTGCCCTGCCCTGATTAGGTTTTCGGGTTTAGCAAACGGGCGGGAAAAGCTCAAGGGCGGCTCAAGTGCGTCCCAAGCAAACCTACCCATTTTTCAAGTCACCTCTTTGGCCACACTTGAGCTGCAGGTACGTGTAAAACCCCCGCTAGGTTGTTTTTTCCGTTTATTCTCCGTGTTCTACCGCAATTGTCCCGGTTGATCCTCCGGCGAGCTGTTGCAGCACCATTCCCGCTCATTTCAAGGGTGGGCTCAAGGGTTGAGTGGAACCAAACGCGATTCATGTATTTTTTTTTATCTCGATTGCAGCTCGAGTGCGCACTCGAGTTTCAACTGAAGTGGTGTGGAACGAGGCCCTAATTCTTTGAAGCCCAACCAATTCAATTACCTGTTGAATCTGTACAAGACAGTCATGCTTCGAACGGACCCCGCGATTTATTTCGTGGTTCAAATAATTTTCTGAATTTTTCTAAATATTTTTCATATAAAGGTAACGACAAAATCTACGGACCCTCAAATTTTTCGGGTTGTTGATTCATCCTTCTAAGCGCATGAAATCGCGGAAGTGGGGATACTTTTTCAGTTGGCCCACACGTGGTATAGTGGCGAAAAATGGAAAATGCGATGAAACGGTGCGACATTTATTTCACCGTCTAAATTATTTTTTATTTTTTATTTTTTAATATTTTTCCTAGAAGATCACAAACTAATCTACGGGATCTCACATTTTAAAATTTTTCGTTAATTCATATGAGCGCGAAAATCACCAAAGTTGGGTTTAAAAATCCTTGGACGAGACACGCCTACACCTGCAGGTCGCCGCCCCAGGTCAATTTTCGTCTCTAACGAAAATAAGGATAGATGTGAAAATTGGCCGACATACTGCTTCCCTTCCCCGCCCTTTCTCCCCTTCCGCCTTCTTCCCCTCCCCGCTTTCCCCTCCGTCCGCTCTCCCCGATTGCTGCTTTCCTCCCTCTGAATTCCCCCCTCCGCCTTTCCACTTCTCCGCATATCTCCTGACTAGTTGCCTGTCTGTCTGCCTTCCTGTTTGTTTGTCTGTCCGTATGCCTGTCTGTCTGTTTGTTTGTCTGTTTTTTTGTCTGTTTGTTTGTTTGTCTGTCTGTCAGACTTTCTGTCTGTCTGTCTAGCGATCAGTTTTAATTTCGACAATTTCTTGATTTATACGTGTCATCCTTTCACAGGGGTCATGCTAATATTTTATGTATCTTTCCAATTTTAACGGATGTCCTAAAATACAGATCAGTCAAATAATTAATCCTTAAAAAAAAAGAAAAATCAGCAGACCGTGCACTTCATGAGCCAGGCCTGAAGCCTTAAGGACCAACGACTCCCGTGTATTAAACAAAGAATTTTATGACTTTTCAAATCGGTTAAAAAAAAAAAAGTATAAAAAAGGTAAAATAAAATAACATATAATAAAATAAAATATCAACCAATAGTATCAAAACTAAAATCAAAATATAGTACACCAACGATCATTTGAATGAAAATGTTTCTTCACCGCCAGCATTCGAAGTCTTTTCAGTTGGTCTGGAAAAATAGCATACTCGGCATACTCGGTGCGTGGTGTGGTGCCATAACGGAATACCAACTGAAGCCTCCTTGTCTTCAAAGGGGACCTTCAAATTACCCTCTGTTGGGTACCTATGTACGATGGCAAGGAGGGGACTCATGACCTTTCACGGGGGTGATGAGCCTCCTACCAATGTCGTTGTGGGTGCTCCTTTTTTTTAGCCTTACAACACGACGTTCAACAGAGTGTGCCTGTGGACTCAGCCAGGGCTTGATCCCTGGTCTGCGGGTTACCACCCCMCAAGGCTGCTTTTTTTTTTTTTTGAGTTTTTGATCTCATGCTCCTGACTGTTGGCGCCCTCTGCAGTTGGCGCCCATTCTCAAATTCCTCCTTTGGCACTTTCGGATTTTGATACTTGGTGCCATCCGACATTTTGGCGCCCGGACTCTGGCGTTCGATTCTCAGTTCAGCCCCGAGGCAAATTACACTCCTGCCCTCGGTGTCGAGCGCTTCAGCTCCTGCCTTTTTGCAAAGCGTGAGAGCCCTCTCGGCTATGTCACGCAGGAGTTAAAACAAAACAAAACAAAACAAATATAATTATGTATATATAAAAAAACAAGAGACAACTTAGGGAATGATACAAAATAACTTCGCGAACCGCCGAAACGGTCGTGGTCACGCCGTCCCTTCGCAGCTCTAACCAGGTGCACCACTTGTACATCCCCCGGTCCCCTACGACAGGATAGGTTTTCTCAGGGTACATCTTGCCTTCCCTAAGGGGTTGTCATCACCCTCAAGGGTGTATCCCTACCGAGCTATTGATCCATGTGTGAAAGCTTTTACGCGCAATTGCAGATGTAGGTCAGCCGAGGGCGTTTGCTCGTTCGCTGGAGTATAGGTGCATTTGGTTGAGACCGTCCTAGTCGACCGATGTTCGTTTCGTAGCTAGGAGATCAGCACCGACTCCCACCTTTTTGAAAAGCGCAGGAGTCGATGCGCTCGACATCGGGATTGAACTTGAGTCCGGTACGTAAGACCGGACTCAAGCACAGTACAAACATTCAGCTTTAATAATTTTTTCTCGTATATTTCTAGGCTACCAGAGTGGCTCGGGGTCATTTGGCCGACCGGGCAAAAAAATAAAATAATAAATAAAATAAAATAAAAATTTTATATGTTATTTTTTTATTTAAAATTTGGTAAAAACTTTCGATGTGACCCTTGGACAAAAGTTGTTCAGTTTATTTTTCTGCATGACATAGTTTTTTTTTGTTTTTTTTTTGCTGGGACCTTCCGTTGTCCCTGCACGGGCTGGCCACCCAGGACCCGGGCAGCATGGCTGGTATATCATGATAGATGACAAAAATGATGAAAATACGCTTCAAAGATGAAGACACGCTTCAAAGTCGAGATACATCAGATACAACACATAGTACCGCAGAGACATACTGCAACAAGCAAAGTAGTAACCAATTAGAAAGATGGGAAGTATAACACCAGGATTGTGTCCCCGACGCGTTTCAACGACCACCGTCGCCTCATCAGGGGGTTTCCACCCGCGTTCCTCGCACTAGCCTTACGGTCCGTCTATTACACTTCCGTCATGCGTTAATCACCACACTTCGGAGTGTTAGTGACCGCGTTGACGTCAGCCTGAGGAGTTACAAACTCTACTTCTCGTAATGATATACGAAACAAAAAAGTAAGGTACCACCAAAAGAGTGTTACTGGTTCAATCGTAAAAACAAGATCCTACCTACTCGCCCAGGTCCAACCCTGGTAACCAAAACTACAGGTCAGCAGACCGAAAGCAAGAGCAGACCTCATCTGGTATGTCCCTGATTCGAACCTCGGCAGCTATCCCATCCGACACCACGACAATTATCCCATCCGACACATCTCTGCAACCGACAACGAAGTCTTATCTAATCGACCAGGTCCGACCCTTGTATCCTATACTACAGGCAACAGACAATCATTCCATCCTGACCTCATTTGGTGTGTCCCTGGTTCGAACCTCTGCAGTTCTCCCTTACGGCATATCTCAGCAAAGGAAAAGAAAAAGAAAAAGAAAAAGAGCCCAAAAACAAAAACAAAACCAAGAAGCCGTCAGCACAGTCCTACCTACTCAAACATTCAAACCTTATGTCCTCAACTACAGGCCACCGGGCCGAAAGCAAAACCTTCTGGTATGTCCCCGGTTCGATCCTCGTCAATCATTCCATCAAACAAATCACAACAAAATAAAAGTCAAACCTTGTCCAAATAGGCTGAAGGCCAACCTCGTCAATCATTCCTAAACTACATGCTAACATGCCGAAAGCAAAAACTTTTTGGTATGTCCCCGGTTCGATCCTCTTCAAACATTCAATCAAACAAATCACTGACAAATCCAACAGCCAAACCCTGTCCGTATCAAGGTGCCAACTTCAAACTCGCGTAATACCCCGCGATGTTCCACATCTACGCTATGTACTGGTACACAAAAGCTTAACAACATTTTTCCAATTCTCGTCCTTACCCATAGCTAATCTCTTCAAAACTCTGTCGAAGTTCGCTTCCGGGAACTGCTTCAGTGGCAGTTCTCGTTTCACCGTCAACACTCGCAGCGGGATCTCAGAACGTAGAGTAGTATTCTGATCGATCCTATGCAAGTGCCCTCCTATGATTGCGTTCTTCAATTGCTTACTCCCCCATGATGCGTGTGTTTGGCCATTCTGGAAGATCAGACACCCGTCTTCCCAAATTGACTCCTCGTTCTTGGTCAACTGTACTTAACCAAAGAACGGAAAGGTTTGCCGTGTTCGAACCTCACAGCCCAGGTACTGCATCACTCCATTGCCACTGTCCGTTCTCTTCAGAGTCAGCCCCTCTGGATAACATGCTTCGAACAATCGCAAAATCTTATCATACGTATGTTGCTGCAGTGATGCGGTCATAAGTATGACATCATCAATGAGCCTTAGGCCGAATACGTTACGCCTCAAATTACCCAAAGAGGTGTAGAATCTCATCTCACAAAATGCGCACAAGATACAGGCCAGCGGCGGGCTGGTACTCTTCCCCATAGGGATGCCAACAATCTGCTGTAGCAGAACCCCGGTAGCGGCGGTGAATGTATCCTCCAGATCGAATTCCACGAACTTCACCACATCTAACAAATCCATCCGCTTCCAATGATCGCCTCCCGTCGTCTCACCAAAAGTAGCACCCCTCCCACGCGTGTTCACACGAACAAAGTTAATTCCCTTGTTTACGTAGTGCATCACTATCCAGCTAACTGCCTCAAGGATCTCCGAGTGCGGCAGCCGACTGAACATCTCCTTGATGTCATACGCGGCTGCCCTCACCGTACCCTTTGGTAGACGGTCAAATTTACGATTGATCCGCTGTAACTTCCCCGCGAGGTGAGAGACTGCTTGCAAATTGAAGTGTTGGTCAATCGGTAACCGGAATAGCAGGTGGTTCAGCACCTCGATACAAGCCTCCCCGTTCGAACCAGTGGTTCATTGAACGTGGGACAAATCGGTCGATAACGTGTAGTATCCTTATGTTTCGGTAGTACATACGATGTGCCCAACTTCCTGTTCACATCCCATGCTGCAAACTGCTCCAAGCCTGCCTCGTGCAAATCTTCCCGTATCTCCCTAAGGACCTCACCAACTGGCTGCTGGATAATCTGGTACCCCGAATTCAAAACAAAAGTCTCCATCATGGCTGAGTGGTATACTGCCGGGCACAGCACCAAGGTATCGTCGGGGTTACGATCCAATGGTGTCAGGACAAACCCCTCAAACTCTTTCTTCACTCGCGTTACATCCGAGATATTCAGCTTGGAAGCGACTTCACTCGGCTGCTGCATGCATGCTTCCAAGCGACATTTCCCAAAATCAGGGCAAACGCCTTTCCGATTCTTTCATGACACAAAGCTATCTCTAACCCCTTTTCCTAACAGACGCGCCCGATCTTCGTGTCTATCCCTCTGAATATCATATGCGTTAGCTAGCAAGCGATGGTGCGATTCACCCTGGCTTAATCTGAAACAAGCACGTCCTTCCACCATGGGGTAGGACGACCCTGCGCAAATGCAGGTAGACACCGAGCGAGCAGCGTATGTTCGCTGGTTGTGGATCAGCTATCCTATCGATGGATTTTTAGTCCACAAGATTTAAACCTTTCTCCGAGCACGTTTCTTATACACCGAGGGTAAATCACATCTCATAATCTCATAATTTACCAGCTTACGAACTTCAACCAGTTTGACACGGTCGTCAAACTTGATACGAACTGTCAAATCCAAAGACATACTTAATCCAAAACGATCCCGGATACATCGAGATAATAGTCGGCGCAGGTACCGACATGTTGACTTTTTATGAAAATCTTTCGCTACGCTATAAAGGCGCATCAGCGACTTCAAACTCCATGCATACAAGTCCGAAAGGACACGAGGATTCCTAAAAAGCGAGATCAAAACGCGCTTAAGAAAACCGCCTCCTGATCTCCAAATCCTCAAATACTCGATCTCAATCGGTCCTCCATTTTCAAACAACTTCTTACATAGCTTCAGAGAGGTCTTCCTATCAGCCACTCTAACTGTCGATTCCCCGAAGCGCTTCTTAATATTCTTCCATCCCTTCGCCCACACATCACCACCGCTAGATAATACCAAGAAATTTCGCGCACCTGCCTCCTCCTTCTCAAGTAGTATCTTAAGCAGGTCAACGGACCAACCTTCCTCTTCGGGAAGCCTCACCCTAACTAATGAGATTGGCTTACCTTTCTTACATATTCCCTCCTTCCTCTCCTTCCTCCCCTTCCGTTTTCGTTTCCCACCCCCGCACTTCTTGGTTCCTGTCGTATTAAGAAACGGAGACGATGCCTTAATATAAGTCTGCCCCAGATCATGAACCTCAGAGACATTACCATACTCGTCAGGCAGAAGAACATAGTTCTCAATCCCAAAAGAGCCTAGCCAATGATGGAAGTGCGTGTGTTTCTTTGTGCGACAGGCAGATCGGTGCTCGCGCCACCTGGTGTCAATTCCTCGTGATGTTCTACCAATATATTGGTGTTTACAGTACGGTGACACTGCAACATAGATGCAACATTCTATCTTAACGAATTCAACACCGAACTGTGCATACTTCTTCCAAGCTTCCACACACCTTCGCAGCCATCGAACTTCGCCTCGTAGCGCTAACAGAATAATGCCGATTCTCAAAATTTCTTCGGCCAAGCGGTCCAGTGGCTCTGACCACTCCCTAAATCTCGTCAACTCGTGTACCAGGCCCCAAATCTCATCAGTTCCGTAGCATTCTCAGGCGTCCTCCTCATGTTCGTTCTCGTCGATCGTCGTCGAGTCTTCATCCTCGAGCTCGGCCGATTCTGAAATCCCTACGCCCTCAATTTCGCCGAAGGCCACTCTCGTGCGGTGACTTGCGATATCGAAAATCGCTTTGACTTTGCCATTGTAGCAAACACCCTCGTTCTTGCAAATCGATTGGAGCTCTTGCGCGTCCAATCCTCTAATCTCGTCCATCGCCTGGTTCCTAAACCGTAGCTCAACCAATATCTCCGGTCCTCCAGGACTCTTCTTCTTCTCGATATAGGGGGACAACTTCGTCTTGATCTTGTTTTGCGAACGTGTCACACGTCCCACTGCTGCACCTCCTTTCGCCTTCGTTCGTGGTGTTCGCTTTCATGGAGTAACCATTGGTGGACTATCTTCAAAAACGGGCTCAGGCCCCCACTTCCTCTTTTCACTGATCGTCAACTTCCCGGTCTTCTTTTGTAGCTTCTCCGTCTCACTCCCACTGCTCTCCAACCCAGTTTCATCGTCCGAGACAACCAGGATTTTCTTCTTCCCCTTCGCTTTTCTTGCGAATTCCAGGACCGGACCCAAGTTCGCCTCCATACGATTAAAAAAGTCGCCCGTACGGAGTGCTAATTGCATCACCAACTTCTCCATCTCAGCACGTTCAACCTCCTTCTTCAACTTTGCTCGGAGCTTCATCTCCTTCCTCTCACGTAGCTCTTTCTCCTTACGAATCCTTAATTGTCCCTCCTCTGCTTCTTTGCGCAATCGTTCCTCCTCAGCTCTTTTTACCTTCTCACTTTGCACAAATTCTAAGACTGAAGCCAAACTTTTGTTGAGTTGCTCAATTTGTCGCTATAGCGCTTCTGCATCTTGTGCTTTGTCCTTTGTCTCATGCTTTGGAGAGGTAGACCTTCCCCTCCAAGCATCAGAAGACGTCGCCGACCGACTCTTGTTCGGGCACTGGTTGGCATAATGCCCTCGTTCATTACATGAAAAGCATCTCGGCGACGATCTTCTATATGGTATTTCTCGTTCATATCCACGATCTGAGCTCCGGTAGCCGGAGCGCTCCTCGCTGCTTGACCGGTGCTCTCTCCTCAGGTGTTCCCTTCTATCGCTCATTGTCTCATTCCTCGAGAACACCAGTGATCAACTCCCAATAGTCAACTTGCAACAGGTCCTCAAATATGTACCACCCTACTTCGTCTCAGACGATTAGAATCGCCAACGATGCACGCTCACTTCTCTCGGTAACTTCTCTCCAAGAGTGTTAACGTGTGCAGTCGATCATGATAGATGACAAAAATGATGAAGACACTCTTCAAAGATGAAGACACGATTCAAAGTCGAGATACATCAGATACAACATATAGTACAGCAGAGACATACTGCGACAAGCGAAGTAGTAACTAATTAGAAAGATAGGAAGTATAACACCAGGATTGTGTCCCCGACGCGTTTCGGCGACCGCCGTCGCCTCATCAGGGGGTTTCCACCCGCGTTCCTCGCACTAGCCTTACGGTCCGTCTATCCCACTTCCGTCCTGCGCTAATCACTACACTCCGGAGTATTAATGACCGCGTCGACATCAACCTTAGGAGTTACAAACTCTGCTTCTCGTAATGATATACGAAACAAAACAGTAAGGTACCACCAAAAGAGTGCTACTGGTCCAATCGTAAAAACAAGATCCTACCTACTCGCTCAGGTCCAACCCTGGTAACCAAAACTACAGGCCAGCAGGCCGAAAGCAAGAGTAGACCTCATCTGGTATGTCCCTGGTTCGAACCTCGACAGCTATCCCATCCGACACCACGACAATTATCCCATCCGACACATCTCTGCAACCGACAGGCTAGGTAGCCTAGGTATATTTTAAATTCATAAAATTCCTTTTTAAAAATTTTGATGAAATTCGAAAATACATCATGATCAATTAATTATTTTTCGCAATTCTTTTTTGAAATTCTTTTTTTTATAATTCGAAAGTACTTTTTTTTTGAAAATGTTATTATGAACTCCTCAATTAATTTTGACTAAATTCAGTTAATTCATGACTAAATTAATATCTGTATTTGGAATTAATCATCCTTTTTTGAATTTTTTACATCTTTCGTCGTTGTAAAATAATACCCCCAACGTAAATTCGAATAAAGATAGAATTTATTTTTCTTCTCAGAATTAATCTTTTTTTTTTTTTTCATTTGAGAATTCCCGAAAATCCGTTTTCTCTCAAAAGCTTTTTCGAATTTGCTTAAAAAATACACTCGCGAATTAATTTCGAGTAAATTCAATTCCAAACTAATTTATTCAAAATTAATTCTTGTTTTGCAAATTTTATTTGGAAATTATCTTCATTGTTAAATGAATTGATGTTGTTCTACCCTTGTAAATAGGAACCCCCCCCCCCAGCATGCCACGCACAAACTCTCAACGCACAACTGGTGACGCCCCCGTTGCTGCCACTGCTACCACCTCGGTTGTCGCTGCCACCACCTCGGTTGTCGCTGCCACTTCATCAGCCGCTACCACCGCTTCCTCCCCCACCATGGCCCTATCATCCAGTATTGATATGCCTGGCATCCGCATCGACTCAGTCGACATCATCGTCTGTGACCTCGTAGGCGAGCAAACACCAATACCTGAGGCCGCCACCGATCTCGCGACACTCCTCCACATGACGACATCCAATCACTCATCCATCACGGACACCAAAACCTTCGTCGCCACCATCTCAAGTTCCGTCACCGCTATCGAAGATAGCACCCCCGCCATCATGGTCGTCACAACCACCCCACCCCCTACCACAACCACACCAACGACCTCCACTACCCCGCCAACAACATCCACACCTCCTCCACCTACCTCCTTGTCCACTCACACCTCCCCCTGGCCAACACCTCGTTCGCATCCCCTTCCATCTCTGCAACAACCATCCCACGTCCCCCCTCACCACGAACGACCACCACCATCGTTCCCCCACAATACAAAACACTTGTCACCCCCGTCACCTCTTCCCCCCCCACCTATACACAGATCACCCCCACAACCCAATCCCTCGGCCCCACCGTTCCAATACTTCCCCCGTCTGCAGTTCTCCCAACCAACCCCACCACCGATTTCACCCGGGTACCATCCTGCTGTCGGGGCAAATACCCTGACAAGGGTATTTGCCAGGGTTTTTCAACGTCGGACGTTGTCCGACTCTTTCGTTGGATTGGCCCTGATGAGACTAACGTTGCCAAAGTTATCCAGACCAACCCTATAACTGAGAGGCCTAAAGCCTGACGTCGTTGACGTATGGCGTCGTTGGCGTGTGACGTCATTGAAGTTCGATCAAAACAACATGAGTCAGCAGTACGACCTGTCGTCCGTGATTCCCGACAGGGCCGCGAGGGTACATGGTCGTGGAAAAACTGAAACTAGACTATTCTACCTAAAAGACTGTCGTGCGGCTGCTAAGCCGCGCGATCCAGGGCCTAAGTAGGCTAAAAAGAGAGGTGCGTCGGGTATAGAGTCGTGGCGCAAGGGGGAATAGGAAGAAGGATTTTATTTCCTAGGCCGCGGGGGTTGACACCGAGCCAGGGGGTTGATAGGCTGATGCCGAGGTCACGTGGCTAACCAACGGGGCAAGGCTTGCCAGCAAAGCCTATTAGGCTTCAGGCAGGCCGGATCTGCAAAGCCGCAGGCAGGCAGGGTCTGTAAGGCCACGACATGAGGAGAAGTGACTGGGCAAGCCCTTCATATAGAAGAGCTGCTCCTATCACCGTCGTGATAGGAGCTAGCCCAGTAGGTTACCGCACATGACTCTTACCCGGCAGATACCGGGATCGAACCTGATATGTCGGCCCTACTGGGCAAAGCCCCTTTTGGAGTTGCCCGCCATAACACTGCCTGCGCGATCGATTCTGGCCGTCTGATCGCAGAGATCGTGCGACCCAGATCGGCGCGCGTCAGTGCTCGCAATCTGTATGTATGTTGCAAACTGCATCCGACCCAAATCTGGTCTGCAAAAAAAACTACAATTGTACCGAGCCCCAACTGCAAACAAATATTCTGGTCAGCTGTCCAAACTGGATAGCTGTTTTTTGCAGATTTTCCAAACTGCACCTGACCCAGCCAGAAACCTGAAAAATTGGCCAACTGCAGCCAGCCAGACCAGGACCCAATTTAATGCCACTCTGGCTTCCCAGACTGAAATAAAGTTGTAGGCCTATCTGCAGCCAGTGGCAACAATTTTCTGCTCTGCCCAGGTATATTTTTCCTTTTTTGTTTTGTTTTCTTTGTAAACTGAAAATTCAAATGAACATCATTATTTAGAAGCAATGTGCGCACCAGAGTGGTATGCCCCGTACCCCTCTCTCTCTCTCTCAGGATAAACCCACTATTCCTGTCCTGCCAGTTTGCCACCCGCCAGCTTATTGAGCTTAGGGGCTTCACAATTTTGAAGTTTGTCTGCTAGCTGCCCCAAGGACGTTTCCCACCCGCACAAAGTCGATGTGACACTCAGACATCTCACACGTAGCTGCCCGCTGCCCCAAGGTCATTTCCCGCCCCTGGGAATTGAAGTGATGAACTCCAGCATGTTGCTGCCGCATGTGTTCCGAAAATGAACGCACAGACCCTTCATGCAGTTCAGATACATTGACACTGTTTTGTTTCAGCTTTTTGTGTTCCCCACCTTTTTTTTTTTTTTTTTTTTTTTTTGTAACAAAACACAAAGCGCCTTTTTTTCTGGGGGCCATCAGCCCGGTTGCTTATCGCCGGCAAGCGTGAGTTCAAGCATGAAAAAGATGTAGAAAAAGGGTCAGCGTTGCCGTTCGGTACTACTTGCCTATCAAGGGGGGGCCTGCGGCGGATCATCCCACCCCCCAAACCATGGCCTCCCCGGGGGTACTTCTGCTGACCGAGATATAGCAGAACCCTGTCACGCAGCAGAAAGGTCTCAGGGGGCGGCGTGGGGTGGGGCGGGGSGGGGCAGGGCAGGGCAGGGGTGGTGGCTTCATAGGAGTCTCTTAGGCCGCTTGTCTCCAATCCTCTTCCTAGTTGCATCTTCTAGTAAGAGGTCTTTATTACTATGAATATCTCCCTCTTGCTGTACCCGTTCTTACACTATAGGGCCCTTCAACTTTCCTTTCCTCCCCTCATGCATGTTTTTCGTACAACATTTCATGTTTTTCATTCAGCCTTGGGTGGGCTGCGACGCAGGGCCATTGGTCAGGAGGCAAAGTTGGACCTACGTACCCCAACCCTAAACTCATGCATATATATGTAAATCTATCTATCAATAAATATATTATATGTAAATCTATCTATTTATCTATATATATACAGGCCTGTTCGGCTGACCCGACTAATTTTGCAGCCAGCTGTGGCCCGCAGCCAGGCCATGCCACCACCTGGCTGAAACCCAGCTGGGCCTGCATGTTCCAAAACTGCCCCTGGACCGCACCTGTCGGCTACAGCTGGGCCGGGCGGGTTGCAGCCACGGCCACCTGATTGCAGGCACTGGCACGTGTAGAATAGCATGGCCCCTGCACAAGGGTGACACACATAAATCGAGAAGTGGTCCAATGATCCCAGCTGGGATCGAACCTGGATTTGTTGCGTGGAAATCGGTGGCTGAAAAACCACGTGAACTGAGAGGACCCGTTGGCATAAACCAACGACTTTTAGGGGAAAAATAAAATAAAATAAACCCCCCTAAAAACTAACTATAAACGAAGCGCCAGATGGCGCCCCCAGAAGTGACTGTGGCATTTTAAGCCCCAGTGCGCTCGATAACGCCCGTGAAAATGGGCTACCGTTTTCTGGTAGCGAGGTAAGTTTGTTTTATTTTTCATTTTTTTTCTCTCTTTTCTTCTTTTCTCCCTTTTTAAATTTTCTTTAGATTTTCTTCCTTTAGATTTGTTTTAGATTTTTCTTAGTTTGGATTTTTTTTTTATAGATTCGTTGTTTTCTTTTTCGATGATTTTTTTTTTCTGTTTTTTTTCTTTAGTTCGTGATTCTACGAAAACTCCCGTTCATCTTGACGAGCGGGCTGACTTTTTGTCAGCAGGGAGAGGAAAGATCGAAGTATCTACTGCTAAACATGGAACTATACACTGCACTACTACTACTACTGAGAGGAAGAAGCGAGGGACCTTACATGTAACAGTTAGATTCCTATTGCAAAGCAACGCGACGACCAACATGTGAATCTCCACCCTTACGACCGTTCCCCCCCCCTAGTTTGTTCTAGCACCACCTTGCGCTTGTTCCTTTTGAATACGGGCAGCAGGTTCATGGTGCGCCCGAACCTGGCGGTATTGGCGCCTAGGTACGGGCGCACGTAAGGGGTAAACGGGACAAAGACCTTGTCGAGCTTGACTCTAGTTGTCTTTGTGAAATGACCGTGTGAAGGGGGCGACCGTTCGTTTTAAACGGCGAGTTGCCCCCTGCACAGGAAAAATGAGGGGGGGGGGGGACAAAGTGAAAAAAAAGAAAAAAAAAGGAAAGAGAAAAAAAAAGAAGAAAAGAAGAAGAAGAGGGGAGAAAAAGAAAAACAAAGGGTAACGACCACATATGTGGCCGTGGCCGTGGAATAGGTGCAGCCCCGAAAGTTTCTAGGGGCTGATGGGACTGCATTTGTTCAGATGAACAGACAACTCCGAAATGGCTGAATACAGTCGTTTCCTGAAGCACCTAGCCTGGGAAAATGGCCAGGTGCTCCAGGAAATTGATGGTCTTGGTCCCCCTAGGGAAAAACCAAGACACAGGGCTGCTGGGCATTGTTTTAGATCAAGGGCCAGGAGCGCTGACGAAATTTTGCCTGGCTATGGGCAAGGCAACTGCCCACATGCCTTCGGCTGGCTATAAAAGCCAGCACTCCACCCAACAGCCTCACACTTGTGGCAGTGCTGCTGGGCCATTCATTTGAGTGAATGTTGGTTGGCTGCTATTGTGGGGTGGTGCTGCTGGTGGAGTGGAGGTTTGCAGGGAGTTGGAGGAGGAGAAGGGAGGCAGTCATTTTGCCCCACCCTTGTGCGTGTGCTGCGTGTGTGGGTTGGTGTTGCGGCGGTAAGGCTGCATCAGGGTCCGGACAGTGCAGGAGCCGGCACCTATTTTAGTAGGGTTGTGCTGCCGAACTGTCGCTGCAGCATCAAGACCTTCCTAAGGGAAGGTGCTGCCGGATTGTTGACGTGGCGTCAAGACCTTTCTAAGGAAAGGTGCTGCCGAATTTGCTGCGCAGCGCCAATGTTTTTTTTTTATGTGAGTGTGGGGAGGTGTTGTTCGATCAACGACACGACAACGACAATGTATCCGGTGAGGCTACGGTGCCGAAATTTTGACTCGGCGACAATTTTTTTAAGGGAAAGTACTGTCCGTTTGGAGGCACGGCAACGGCGGCAGTGCTGCCGGAATTTTGTAGCGAGGTGGAACCGTTTTTGTTTTGGTGTATGATTAGGCTGTGCTGCTGCACGACGGCGTGGTACCGGTTTTGACGGCGCAACAAGCAGTGGGCCACTGTTATTTTTGTGGTACGAGGCGGCTATGGTGGATCCCAGTATGGTCTAGAGGTTGGGCTGACATTGGTGCACGATGGGGACCGTGTGACGGTGGTGAGTGGACTGGCGGCATGAAGAAATCACAGAGTGAATGCACACGACACTGGCTGTTGGAGTTGATGCGCTTGCGGCTTGCGCCGGAAGAACATCTTTATTTTTTAGGCTCGTGGCACATGCGGTTTTGATCAGGGCCACCTTTATTTTTTTTGCTGCACGCAGTGCGAGTGGTTTTGAGTTCTGGATTATCTGATATTGTGGGCGATGGTATCGGACTACATTGGGACCATCTAGGGCTCATTTTGGGACCAGGTGGGTTTGATCTTGAGATTGAGCAAAGCATGTTGGGCTGACTATTGTGAGCGGACGTGTTGAGAGGCAGCACGAAGTGTGATTCAAGAGAAAGGCCACAACTTATGAGTTGTGTGCCGCATATTTTTCTACGGTGGTTATTTTCTTCTGATTGGAATATTACCCGACTTTCTTGAGTGGGTCGGACTAATCTTCACTCAAGGTCGGTTGAATGACTCAAACTTTCCTTCACACCTGTATGAACCCACACTTTGCTTGACCCTATTGTTTTGAACGTTCAAAAGAAAAGGTAGAGAAAGTTGTGTGAGTTATGCATGTGAATGAGAAGGTCTGACGTGAGTCTGGGATTGTACTGTTTTCTTTTGAACTTGTTTTCTATACGTGTTGTGCAAGTAGGTAAAAGGATGCTTGCAAAGGAGATTGATTATGCCTGTTTGAGATAAAAAAAATGATTATCCACTTTCCGCTTTCCACCTGCTTGCTTGTGAAAGTGAAAATTGTCAGTGTGGAAAAGATTAATTCAGTGAGTGTCATAAAATAAATTCGATTGGAATAAAGCAAATAATGTCAAATGGACTTAGTCTTTTCCTATGGTTGACCCTTTCTATCCCGAATGACTTTATCTACCTGTACCTGTCCAAATGATTCTCATTCTTTACCATTTTCTGAACTTTTTTCGTCTAAGTTACCCTTAACTTAGGAGAACAAAAAAATATATGAAGGTTACTTGCAATAGACACATCTTCTACCTCTAGGAAGCATCTGGGGCGGGGGTTCGTTGGTTTAGAAGCCGATCCTGTTATCGACTCAGAGTGGACCGTTCTTTGGGGGGTACATGCCGATTCAGTGGAGACGACCCGACTTCTAAGATCCGAGTCTTATGCTCGGACGAGGAGGAGGAATACCCCAGACCACTTCCTAGAGGGAGAGACATGCAACACTTCAAGCAATACACTTGATGAAGAGTCATCCGCAAAGAAGTCTGTCATCCAATAAGATTGGATAAGGATGAAGACAGGTATGAGCGGTAATCTTAAATTGGCGGTAGGCTGAAATGAATGACATTGGCAACGTGTCTCATCAAGTGAAAACTAAGGCAGTCCGACTACCTTGTCGGCTGCGTCTATGTTATCGTCTGTAGCCAACTCCTCATTGGCGGTTGTATGATTGTTTAATGGAGTTCGACCTGGGATGGTCGGATTTATTTTGAACTTGCGTTATTAAATATATTGTATGATGATTCAATTTTTTTTAGTTATCATTTCAGATTGGATATTTTTTTATCGACTATGGTCGTTTTCTTTTGATGTAATTATATATGGATATTGTAACTTTCCTTTGACCATGTGTCTAAAGGGACTAGGAGGAAGATTTGGGTTTCACGCTTGGTTGAGACCGTCCTAGTCGACCGACGTTCGCTTCGTGCTTAGGAGATCAGCGCCCTAGGAACCGTGACGGACGACGCTCGGGTTGACTTGGCGTTAACCAAGCGTATCTATACTACAGCGAACAAGCAAAACGCCATCGGCTGACCTACCTCTGCAATTGCATCTAAAAACTTTCACACGTGGGTCAGTAGCTCGGTAGGGATACACCCTTAAGGGTGGTGACAACCCCTTAGGGAAGAAAAACCTATGCCCCGCGGAAACCTATCCTGTCGTAGGGGACCGCGAGATGTACAGCTGGCGCACCCGGCTAGAGTGGCGACGGAGCGACTCGACCCCGACCGTCTCGGCGGCTCACGGGATTAGTCTGCGTCGTTTCCGAGTTGTCTCTTTATTTTATTTTGTTTATCTCCTGCGTGACATGGGAGGGAGGGCCCCCGCACCTTTGCAAAAAGGCGGGAGCCGATGCGCTCAACAGTGCTCACCCGAACTCGACTTCAAGACCCTTGCCACCACAACACCCTTAACGGGTAACATTCCCTAATCCTTTCGATCAATGGGCATACTCTACTTTACCGGCTTTCCCCACGAGGATGTTTTCATCTTCCTTAACAAACTCTATGACGCCTTCTCCCTCCACAACGTCTCTGTCACATACTGGCTCCCTATTGTCAGCGCTAGGTTACAGGAAGGCACCCCTCGTTGGTGGTACACCAAACGAGCTAACCGCCAACAAGCAAATGAGGAACCCCATTTCTTCCTCGAGTGGCCCAACCTCATCACCTGCACATTATGACTATATAAGACGATCGATGGCTACTTCGAGGAACTCACTCGCCTTCGACAGAATGACCCAACCGACCATTTTGTCCAATACGTCCGTGCGTTGCAGCAACACATCCCTCTTGTCTATGTCAGCAATGCCACATTCATCTCCCGCTTCAAACGGGGATGTCGCAAGGACCTCGCCGTCTCCCTTGTCCACGAGCCCCCGATGTCCCTCCCCGATCTCTTCAACCATGCCATTCACCTAGATAAACTCCTCACCCTGTACAAGGACGCACTCACATTCGCCCCACCCCGCCAGCGATTCTTTCATAACATCACCGATAAAACCTCTCTCTTTGCCTCCTCAGACAAATTCTTTGCCCCAACCCTGACACTCCCTTTCGACCCACTAGACACCACATCGCTCCCCTCGGACGAACTTTCTACCATCCACCTCATGCGGATGGAAAAGAGAGAACGCACCAGCCGTCCTCCTATAAACACCCACCCAACCCGTATCACGAAACTCACGCCAAAGGAGCGAACCTACCTCCAAGCAAACGGTGGTTGTTTCCGGTGCCACGAAGCAAAGGGTGGTTATTTTCGGTGCTGATAGTTCGGACATCAACAAACAAACTGTCCAAATGTCGGGCAGTTCACATGTCAGACACCCAGGTTTGTGGTCCCCCAACCCTCAACTTCCGCATCCGCCACTCCCGGTGCCTCCTCCACTTGAACATTGTCCCCGGGATCACCACAAACCCGTCCCGACATCGACAACTAGTCTGCTGGCCATCCCCTTGGTAACGACCTTTGTGCCATCGATGACCCAGTTGGCATCGACAATTCGTCCGCACCCCCCCTCCCCGGTGACGCACTTCCCACTGGATGATCCCCAGGCGTCGCAACCCACGTCGCCTGACGACATTCCCATTGGTACATATTCCTCTACCCTTCTCCCGAATCCATCCTTCGTCACCTTCTCTGATGTTGTCGAGAAACAAGCCTGACACGATCGACTTGTCAGATTAGGTATCGAACAACGCCGCCTCAACGCCATCATCTTCACTGCCTACTCATCCCGCTTTCACCTCAAGTTTATCCCGCCACCCTTGGTGCGTCTACAACCAAGTTTCGGACCCTCTTTCAAGTTGACATTGAAGTTACCGGTGACTTTATCACCGACGTGTGTGTCTGAAAAACCAATCTCACCTCTATCAGTTACAACTCCCTGATTACCATTCGTCTAGGGGACAAAGACACCGCCATCACGGTCGTAGTAGAGTGCACGGTCCTCGAGACCACCATGACTGTCGGAACCCTCCGCAGTCAGGTCTCATTCGATGTCATGCACCTGATGTGTGACATCGTTTTGGGAACACCTTGGATGAAACCGCTACATGCCCATACGCACTCCACCCCAACTTCTTCCGCCTCACTAACCCCCCCCGACACGCCCATCGACATCCCCTATTTCCCCCACCCTACCCCTTAGAACACTGTCACCCCTTCTCAATTCCTCCACATAGCCCGCGAAAACCCCGACTCCACCTACTATTGCCTTGTCCTTGATCGTAAACACCCTGAGGACTTGCTCCCAACGGACAAACTCGATCAAGCCCCACCCTCTGACCCCACTCATGGTCAATAGACCCCGAAAATTTCACCGAACGGAATAGCGAAGCTTGTGAATGAAAGGTTACCAAATTCGCTAAAACAGATTACCGAAATCCGTATTTGAGTTTATTGAAGAGAAAATACATAATTATGACTTCGGGTTTTGTAAACACCGAAAGGTGGTTTTAAAATTCTACTTAGGCATTTTGAGAGGTTATATCCTGAAGTGGTTTCAGTGTTTCGGTACCGAAGATTATACGCCGAAGTAGTTTCGGTGTTTCGATACAAAAAACGCACTTTGAGATTTCGGTATTTTACTTAGTCATTTTGAGAGGTTTTATCCCGAAGTGGTTTCGATGTTTCGGTACCTAAAACGCATTTCGGGATTTCAGTGTTTTACTTAGGTATTTTGAGAGGCATTATTCCAAAGTGGTTTCGGTGTTTAGGTGCTGAAAACGCACTTCGAGATTTCGGTGTTTTACTTAGGCATTTTGAGAGTTTATATCCCGAAGCGGTTTTGGTGTTTCGATACCGAAAATGCACTTCGAGATTGCGGTGTTTTACTTTGTCCTTCGGGATTTCGGTGTTTTACTTTGTCCTTCGGGATTTCGGTGTTTTACTTAGGTATTTTGAGAACTTATATCCCTAAGTGGTTTCGATGTTTTGATACCGAAAATGCACTTCGAGATTTCAGTGCTTCACTTAGTCATTTGAGAGTTTATATCCCAAAGTGGTTTCGGTGTTTCAGTACAGAAAATGCACTTTGGGACTCCGGTGTTTTACTTAGGCATTTTAAGAGGTTATATCCCGTAGTGGTTTCAGTGTTTCGGTACCGAAAACGGACTTTGAGATTTCGATGTTTTACTGAGGCGTTTTGAGAGGTTTTATCCCGAAGTGGTTTCGGTGTTTCGGTATAGAAAACGCACTTCGGGATTTTAGTGTTTTACTTAGGCATTTTGAGAGGTTATATCTCGAAGTGGTTTCGGTTGGGTACCAAAAACGCACTTCAGGATTTCAGTGTTTTACTTAGGTATTTTGAGAGGTTATATCCCAAAGTAGTTTTGGTGTTTCGGTACCAAAAACGCACTTCCGGATTTCGGTGTTTCAGTACCGAAAAAACAGATGGCATAGACCCATAAACGTTGACAAACAACTATTAGGACCGATCATATGGTTTGGGGACGTAAGCGCAAACTAGCAAACACAGAGGTACAATGGTAAATCGCCCACAAGTTTCTGCCAACCAACAATTGGCTGATTGACCCTACATCTTTGGAGCAGCAAAATCGAACCCTCCCTTGATGCAACTAATGTTTGCAAAGTTACCCACCTAGAAAGAGGGTTGAGATTATAAAACATATTTTCTTGCTGTGTCCCTCTGTGGTTTTAACCAGCCATTGGTGGGATAGGATATGACGACACATCACTCGTGGTTAATAGACCCCGCAAAATACGCCGAATTGGATAGCGAAACTTATTTACGAAGGGTTGACGAACTCGCTAAAAATATTTAGTGAAGTCTTGGTTTGGGTTATGGAAGAGGAAATGTTCATTAATGAGTTCGTGTTTTGTGAACAACGAAGTGTCATTTTTTAGAGAATTACAAGTTATGGGCAATAACGAATACTTTTGAATTGCACTTCGAGTTACAACCACGCACCCGGGAAACAATTAAGTGAAATCCTGAAATCCCGAAGTGCGTTTTCGGTACCGAAATCCCGAACTCTCGTTGGGATATAACCATGCCCCGAAAAAAACTACTAAGGAAAATCCCGAAATCTCGAAGTGTGCTCGGGATTTTGCTCCTGAAAATAGACATCGGGAATTCTGGATTTTACTTAGTCGATTTTGGGGGGGCGTGATTATATCCCGACATGTATTCGGGATTTTGGTATCGAAAATGCACTTCAGGATTTCGGGATTTTTCTTAGTCGTTTTTCGGGGGTGTGGCTATATCCCGATGTGCGTTCGGGATTTCGGTACCAAAAACGTAATTTGGGATTCCGGGATTTTACTTAGTCGTTTTTGGGGGGCGTGACTATATCCCGACATGTGTTCGGGATTTCGGTACCGAAAATGCACTTCGGTATTTCGGGATTTTACTTAGTCGTTCTTTGGGGGGAGTGGTTATATTACGACGTGCGTTTGAGACTTCGGTGTCGAAAACGCACTTCGGGATTTCGGGATTTTACTTAGTCGTTCTTTGGGAGGCGTGGTTATATTCCGACGTGCGTTCGGGATTTCGGCACCGAAAATGCACTTCGGGATTTGGGGATTTTACTTAGTCGTTCTTTGGGGGGCGTGGTTATATTCCGACGTGCGTTTGAGACTTCAATATCAAAAATGCACTTCGGGATTTCGGGATTTTACGTAGTCGTTCTTTGTGGGGCGTGGTTATATTTCGACGTGCATTCGGGATTTCGACACCGAAAATGCACTTCGGGATTTTAGGATTTTACTTGGTCGTTTTTTGGGGGCGTAGTTATATCCTGACGTGCGCTCGAGATTTTGGCACCGAAAACGCATTTCGGAATTTTGGGATTTTATTGGTCGTTTTTTGGGGTGTGTGATTATATCCCGACATGCGATTGGGATTTCGGCACCGAAAACGCACTTCGGGGTTTCGGGATTTAACTTAGTCGTTTGTTTGGGAGTATAATTATATCCCGACATGTGTTCGGGATTTCAGTACCGAAAATGCACTTCGGGATTTCAGAATTTTACTTGGTCGTTTTTTTTTTTGGGCGTGGTTATATCTCGATATGCGTTCGGGATTTCGGTCCTGACGTTCGGATTTCGGTACCGGAAACGCACTTCGGGATTTCGAGATTTCACTTAGTCGTTTTTTTAAGGGCGTGACTATATCTTGACATGCGTTTGGGATTTCGGTACCGAAAATGCACTTCGGGATTTCGGGATTTTACTTAGTCGTTTTTTTGGGAGTATGATTATATTTCGACGTGTGTTCGGGATTTTGGTACCGAAAACGCACTTCGGGATTTCGGGATTTAACTTAGTCGTTTTTTTGAGAGTATGATTATATTCCGAAATGTGTTCGAGATTTCGGTATTGAAAATGCACTTCCGGATTTCGGGATTTTACTTAGTCGTTTTTTTTAGGGTTTGGTTATAGCCCGATGTGCGTTCGAGATTTCGGTACCGACGCTCGGGATTTCGGTACCGGAAACGCACTTTGGGATTTCGGGATTTTACTTAGTCGTTTTTTGAGGGGCGTGATTATATCTTGACATGCGTTCAGGATTTCGGTACCGAAAATGCTTTTCGGGATTTCGGGATTTAACTTAGTTGTTTTTTGGGGAGTATGATTATATCCCGATGTGCGTTCGGGATTTCGGTACCGAAAATGCACTTCGGGATTTTGGTATTTTACTTAGTCGTTCTTTGGGGGGCGTGGTTATATTCCGACGTGCGTTCGGGATTTCGGCACCGAAAATGCACTTCGGGATTTGAGGATTTTACTTGCTCGTTCTTTGGGGGGCGTGGTTATATTCCGACGTGCGTTTGAGAATTCAATATCGAAAACGCACTTCGGGATTTCGGGATTTTACTTAGTCGTTCTTTGTGGGGCGTGGTTATATTTCGACGTGCATTCGGAATTTCGACACCGAAAATGCACTTCGAGATTTTAGGATTTTACTTAGTCGTTTTTTGGGGGCGTGGTTATATCCTGACGTGCGCTCGGGATTTCGGCACCGAAAACGCACTTCGAGATTTTGAGATTTTATTGGTCGTTTTTTGGGTGTGTGATTATATCCCGACATGCGATCGGGATTTCGGCACCGAAAACGCACTTCGGGGTTTCGGGATTTTACTTGGTCGTTTTTTTTGGAGTATGATTATATCCCGACGTGTGTTCGGGATTTTGGTACCGAAAACGCACTTCGGGATTCCGGGATTTAACTTAGTCGTTTTTTTGAGAGTATATCCTAACATGTGTTCGAGATTTCGGTACTGAAAATGCACTTCGGGATTTCGGGATTTTACTTAGTCGTTTTTTTTAGGGTTTGGTTATATCCCGATGTGCGTTCGAGATTTCGGTACCGATGCTCGGGATTTCGGTACCGGAAACGCACTTTGGGATTTCGAGATTTTACTTGGTCGTTTTTTGAGGGGTGTAATTATATCTTGACATGCATTCGGGATTTCGGTACTGAAAATGCTTTTCGGGATTTCGGGATTTAACTTAGTCGTTTTTTTGGGAGTATGATTATATCCCGATGTGCGTTCGGGATTTCGGTACCGAAAACGCACTTCGGGATTTCGGTATTTTACTTAGTCGTTCTTTGGGGGGCGTGGTTATATTCCGACGTGCGTTTGGGATTTCGGCACCGAAAATGCACTTCGGGATTTAGGGATTTTACTTAGTCGTTCTTTGGGGGGCGTGGTTATATTCCGACGTGCGTTTGAGACTTCAATATCGAAAATGCACTTCGGGATTTCGAGATTTNGGATTTTACTTAGTCGTTCTTTGGGGGGCGTGGTTATATTCCGACGTGCGTTTGAGACTTCAATATCGAAAATGCACTTCGGGATTTCGAGATTTTACTTAGTCGTTCTTTGTGGGGCGTGGTTATATTTCGACGTGCATTCGGGATTTCGACACCAAAAATGCACTTCGGGATTTTAGGATTTTACTTAGTCGTTTTTTGGGGGCGTGGTTATATCCTGACGTGCGCTCGGGACTTTGGCACCGAAAACGCACTTCGAAATTTTGGGATTTTATTGGTCGTTTTTTGGGGTGTGTGATTATATCCCGACATGCGATCGAGATTTCGGCACCGAAAACGCACTTCGGGGTTTCGGGATTTAACTTAGTCGTTTTTTTGGGAGTATAATTATATCCGAACATGTGTTCGGGATTTCAGTACCGAAAATGCACTTCGGGATTTCAGGATTTTACTTGGTCGTTTTTTTTTTGGGCGTGGTTATATCTCGATATGCGTTCGGGATTTCGGTCCTGACGTTCGGATTTCGGTACCGGAAACGCACTTCGGGATTTCGAAATTTCACTTAGTCGTTTTTTTAAGGGCGTGACTATATCTTGACATGCGTTTGGGATTTCGGTATCGAAAATGCACTTCGGGATTTCGGGATTTTACTTAGTCGTTTTTTTGGGAGTATGATTATATCTCGACGTGTGTTCGGGATTTTGGTACCGAAAACGCACTTCGGGATATCGGGATTTAACTTAGTCGTTTTTTTGAGAGTATGATTATATCCCGACATGTGTTCGAGATTTCGGTACTGAAAATGCACTTCGGGATTTCCGGATTTTACTTAGTCGTTTTTTTTAGGGTTTGGTTATATCCCGATGTGCGTTCGAGATTTCGGTACCGACGCTCGGGATTTCGGTATCGGAAACGCACTTTGGGATTTCGAGATTTTAGTTAGTCGTCTTTTGAGGGGCGTGATTATATCTTGACATGCATTCGGGATTTCGGTACCGAAAATGCTTTTCGGGATTTCGGGATTTAACTTCGTCGTTTTTTGGGGAGTATGATTATATCCCGACGTGCGTTCGGGATTTTGGTACCGAAAATGCACTTCGGGATTTCAGTATTTTACTTGGTCGTTTTTGGGGGGTGTGATTATATCCCGACATGCGTTCGGGATTTCGACACTGAAAACACACTTCGGGATTTTGGGATTTAACATAGTCATTTTTTTTGGGAGTATGATTATATGCCGACATAGGTTCGGGATTTCGGTACCGAAAATGCACTTCGGGATTTCGGGATTTTACTTGGTCCTTTTTTTGGGGGGGCGTGGTTATATCCCGATGTGCGTTTGGGATTTGGCTACCGAAAACGCACTTCGAGATTTTGGGATTTTACTTAGTTGTTTTTTGGGGGGCGTGATTATCTCCCGACATGTGTCCGGGATTTCGGTACCGAAAATGCACTTCGGGATTTCGGGATTATACTTAGTCGTTCTTTGGGGGGCGTGGTTATATTCCGACGTGCGTTTGGGACAGGGTTGTCGACCCCCGACCCCGGGACCCTTCCGGGGTTCCGGGGTTCCGGGGTTCTGGGGGTCGGCACCCAGGACCCCGGCTCCAGTATGGGAAAAAAAAAAAACAAAAAAAACAGAGGGGGGTGCGGACCGCCGGCGTGCAGCCCTTGACATTTTTTGTATCCTGCAAAAAATGCACCCACACGGGGTCCCCCCTGGGGGCGCGGACCTCCCTTGGCGGGAACGGGGTTGCCGCAACGCGGCGCAACGCGGGGGCGGGGATGTGCTGGCGGGCATCTGCATCGGGGTTGCGGAGCCGGTGGTGCGGTGGCGGGGGTACCCTGCGAGGCAGGGGTTTGCGGGGTTTGGCGGTTGCGGGGATCGGGGTTTGCCGCTGTCGGGGGTGCCTGGCGGGGTGCGCCTGCCGCGTCCCGCCGGGGGTCGGGGCTGCGGGGCGGGGG
>BFEA01000059.1:1498332-1518142 GCA_003427395.1 Chara braunii
ATTTATTTCTCAACCAAATGCTCCAAGCCTCCAACACCCTTAGTCACGCAACCCCCCCGGCACCCATAAACCCCTTTCCCCCAACCCCCCCCTCATTCCATCGCCGCTCATGGCGATTCATCCTTCTTCATGAAAAGTAAAAAAAAAGACCCTACGGCATGTGCCGGAGGCCCGGAGTCCATGACCATTTGTGAGTCGCACTTACCTCAATGACAAGGGTGAAGTGGCTCACAAATCCAGAATAGCCCGCTGCAAAGCTCCGGCTTGCATAAGCAATTGGATGCCTTGATGCCTCCATTGCCCTCAACCCACACTCTTTTGTAAGTTTGTGGGCAGCCAGTCCATGCACAACGACTGACATAATATTATGGGACACACAACACATGTTGTGCGCCATGCTGTGCTGTGTGCCGTCAAAGGACAAACAAACAACATGCAACAGTTTGTCCTTTGCATCTGTTTTTTTTTCTTTTTTCTTTTTTTTCCTCACAGTTCACAATCTCTCTCACCTTTTTTTTTGTCTTTTTTTTTTAGGGAGGTGCACATGTGCAGCGTCACCGACATGCAGCTTGTGCGGGGTCGCACCAACCCACACATTCACACCAGTGTCACCAACCCACACACAGGCTGGGGTCGGGCTGCAGGGGCCGCTGTGCAGGGTCGCCGCCGGGGATACCCGCGGCGGGGCAGGGGACCAGATTGAGGCGGCGGGGACCGGTGGTCGGGGGTGGCGGGCTCCGGTGGGGTCAGGGTTGCAGGGGCCGGCACCGGTGATCGGGGGTGGCGGGGTCCGGTGGTCGGTGGTGACGGGGTCCAGCGGGGTCGGGGTTGCGGGGGCGGGCACCGGTGATCGGGGGTGGCGGTGTCGGAGCAAACACCCTTACAAGGGTATTTGCTCATGATTTTGCATTCGATAGAATATCGACGCTGGTCGCCGTGCCGGAGACAGGCTGGAGTAAAAAGTGAGAATTTTTTTGGCCCGGCACTGTGAAGCAAACTTCTCGACCATGGAGGCCGAGATTTCTAGGCAACCATATGCAAGGATACGACGCATATGACACCAGGAAAGGGTTAGTAAAAATTCAAAGTCTTCGGCCGCGAGAGCCGGAGGGTTGGATGAGGACAAAAAAAGGGTCGTGCGGGATGCATCGACCACAATCTAAATCAGTCAAAGGTTCATGCGGTAAGGGAAAAACGAATTAGATCTAGTCCAGATGTGACGGGCCGACCAGTACGAAAAGAATCTGCTGGTCGCGCCACCATAAGCTCGAAAGCAGACTGAAATAATAATATAAGCCCCGACCGCGTGGCCGGGGCATCCAATAAAAATGTGCCACCACCACGCCAAGCGGCGGCGACCGGTGTTGGGCCTCTAAAAATGCAAACTGTTATCTTCCTTCGCGCGGCCTTGAGTGCCGCGCACATCTACCTCTACTGGTGTGGTACAGGCATACCCGCTACTTGGTTGTTTTCCCTACCGCAACCCTCAATGTCACGGTCACAGGTAAGTACCGACTCTTCAGGCCTATCGGTGAGTCAAGTACCCTTGTGGGTCACACCCACACTCAAGCCGACAAGCGATCAGATAGGCTNTCAGGCCTATCGGTGAGTCAAGTACCCTTGTGGGTCACACCCACACTCAAGCCGACAAGCGATCAGATAGGCTTGCGGGTCAGCAAGAGAGCACAAACACTGACTTAAGAAAAACGGGCTCAGTCCACTGGTCGGACTGAGCCCCACTACTGTTTATGATATGAGTTGCTCCCTTTTTACTCTAAGTGGGAGCTAGCTCAGTAGGTTAAGGTGTAAGACTGTCAAGTGCAGGGTGTAGGGTTCGAGTCCACTTAAACGCTGAAGCAAGCTCCTTTTTGCAAGAAGCTCCTGTACACCTTCACCCGGGCTCGATCGGTCGGGGTTCGATCCCGTGTCCTAGATGTTAGAAGTTAGTAGTTAGTTGGGGCCGTAAATTCAGTTGTGCTCGTGCACGACAAGTGGCACGAGCAGTGATTTAGTTAGTTAGTATTTAGTTATTTTTCTTTTATTTATTTCCTTTTATTTAGATTCTTATATTTTTTTTATTTTTTTATTTTTTTACCATTTTTTTTACGATTTCGAGCCTCATACAGAAGATTCGTGTGAACGAATCTGCACCTGAATCACGGAAGGATTCAGCCTAAGCATTTGCTTGTAAGCCGCGACAGGGGCATAACTAAGCCGCGAGCAACCCGATGGGAAGCTGCGCATGGCAGGCGGGAAGGAGCGACTCGACCAAGAAGTTGGAGGCGGGAGTAGAGGGAATAGGGAGCGCGCGAAGGAGGGGAGAGGAGCGCGCAGAGAAGAATGAGAGGAGCGGAAGGGAGAGAAGGAAGGAGGGCGCACGAAGAAGGAGATGAAGGGCGCGCGAAAAAGGAGACGAGGAGCGCGACTGGGGAGAGACGGACGTAGGAGGAAAAACATGCGAGGGCAGAAGAGGAACACAGGGCAGATATGAGCCTGTAAGTGAAAAAAGAGGCATCTAAGAATAAGAAGAAGAAGGGAGGAGGAGGAGGAAGAGGAACAAGAAGAAGAAGGAGAAGAAGAAGAAGAAAAGGAGGAGAGAAGGAGAGGAGAAAGGAGAAAGAAGACAACTCACCTAAGCCATGCAGTCGTGGGCACGAATCAGCCATCCTCCCGAGTTATTCAGTGCATGCACGTACCCGTTGTGTCCCCGTATTGAGATTTCGATACGTTGCACACCATGACTGGTCGCTTTGCCTTGCGGGAGCGATGGACTGACGACGACAATGACGACGACGAAGATAGTAAGAACAGGTAAGTCTCGAACCCCTCGGCTCGCTTCCCTGTACTTGGATCGATAGGATAAGCGAAGCAAAATGAATAAATAAACTAAGTAAATAAATAAATAAATAAATAAATAATCAAATGAATCTATCCCTACCACGTGGGAGTATACACTACAATTATGTGTGTGTGTGAGTATATATATATATGTATATGTGTGTGTGAGTATGTGAGAGAGAGAGCTAAGTCTCCCACCCGCACCTCGCAGCACGCTACTAGGATCGACAGGATGAGCAAATCAAAAAGTGGCAGTGTATATTTCCCCGATTCTGCAGAAGATTCATTCCGATTTTGCTCGTCCTATCGATGGAATGTATGTGTGTGAGGCGATCATGATTCGACTATATATAGAGAGAGAGGGACGATAAGTCTCCAACCTTGGCCAATAGCTAAGTCTCCAATCCGCACCTCGCCGCACGCTACTAGGATCGATAGGATAAGCAAATCAAAAAGTGGCAGTGTATATTTCCCCGATTCTGCAGAAGATTCATTCCGATTTTGCTCGTCCTATCGATGGAATGTATGTGTGTGAAGCGATCATGATTTGACTATAGAGAGAGAGAGAGGGACGATAAGTCTCCAACCTTGGCCAACAGCTAAGTCGCCAACCCGCCGTCGCCGCACGGTACTCGGATCGACAGAGTGAGCAAAATCAAAGAGTGGGAATGTATATTTTCACGTTTCAGCGGAATATTCATTCCGTTTTTTCTCATCCTATCGATAAAGTGTGCGTGTGTGTGTGTGTGTGTGTGTGTGTGTGTGTGAGTGTGCGTGTGTGTGTGTGTGTGTGTGTGTGTATGTGTGTGTGTGTGTGAGAGAGAGAGAGAGTTGCTCTCTGAAGTTCACTAGACACGTTTCAAGTAACGGCTGCATCGGGCGGATATGAGCTGACACGTGTTCATCATCCTACGTGGCATACCCAGTAGCCAATGCAAGAGAGAGAGAGAGAGAGAGAGAGAGAGAGAGAGAGAGAGAGAGAGAGAGAGAGAGAGAGAGAGAGAGAGAGAAAAAAACTTTTACCTGGCTGCATGCGCGCTACACCGATGAATCCAGCGAGTCGATTGCCTGGGTCGAAAGGCCTGGGTAACCTTCCTAAGGTTCATCGTGTCAGGGATGGATTGTTGTAATTATCAATCTTGAACAAGGAATGCCCAAGAAGCGCGAGTCATCGGCTCCTGCTGATTACGTCCCTGCCCCTTGTACGCACCGACCATCGCTCCTACCGATTGAATGGTCCAGTGAACTGTCTGGATTGCGGTGATCTACGCGGTCTGCCGATGGAGAGATGCACATGGCATTTGTGAGTGGGGAATGAGGTCGTGAGTGTAGCGCGATACATACCTGGTGCTGGAAGCGTGCGACATTGGTCGCCATATGCTCGTACTTCGAGAATGATGTTGATGTCTTATTTTCGGCTTCAGGTTAGATAGGATCTACCATTTGTAATTTGGGCACCGAGCGCCAGATAGGAGATCAACATTGGGTCTTCGTTAATGATGATGACGAGACTATTCCAGCATTATCAGTTATGAACTCTTGGTGTGTTCTTATTTGGTGAATCTCGAGATTCCATTCTGATGTTAGTTCGAGGTCACAACTATCTGGTCTTATGTGTATGATGCTGTTTGATTTCTCAAGTTCGCTGTTGCGCATTTTCCTTGCATTTTGTATTATTTAAATTTATTATTATTTTTATTATTATCATTGATTGGCTGGTATTATCGTTATTATTATTATTATTATTATTATTATTATTATTATTATTATTATTATTATTATTATTATCATTTGCTATATTCTACCTCCTTTCCACTATTCCGGTCAGATGGAGGCATTGAAATTCTTGCCTTCCGCGATATTGCAATACAAGAGGGACATCTAGGGTTGGAGAAAGGCGGTCCGGGAGAAAGTGATCAAAGAGAGAGAGAAAAAGAACAAAATGAGAGAGAGAGAGAGAGAGGACAGATAGATAGTCAGACAGTCAGACGGTCCAAATCAGGCAAATAAAGGTAGGGAGAGAGAGAGATCGGGGGACGAGACAAAAATACACATGAACTCGGTCTATGTGAGAATGTGCATGAAAGAGAGTGAGAGATAGGCGGACAAGACACAGACAAATACAACCAGACAGATAGGCGAATATGGACAGGCTGCGACAGACAGACAAGCAATTCTACTGGCTGAGGCTCAGACATACAGAACACAACATAGACATACGGGATACGAACATACAGACACATACATAGGTATACAGACACAGGTAACCATACATGATAGACAAACACAGACACAGGGAGAGAGAGAAGGATGAGGGTGGTGGTGACGTGAAGGCACGTACCTGGTACATGAAGAGAGGTCGGCTATGGTGTCGACAGTCATGTACATTGGTCTTCGAGAGTTGAAGTGAGTCTGCTGTGTGAACACAGCTGTAGGTAGGATAGYCGRGTAGAGTATGCAGGATGGGGCRCATGGTGGTCTTTGGGTGTACATGGCTTCTGTGTGGGGGATCGAGGTTCTGAGTGATGCATGAGACTTACCTGATGCTGGTCGAGATCTGTTCATACTTCGAAGGGCTGTTGACGTCAACTGCGACGTTGTAGATAGGCTAGGTAGGATCTGTCATTAGTAGTCTGGCTGATGGGCGCCAGATAGGATGTCGACATCAGTCCTTTTGTTGATGATGTTGAGATTACTTCAACAGTGCCACCTATGAGTCTTTGCTGTGCTTTTATTTGGTAGCACTCGTACTGCACTTCTGCTTTTGGTTTGAGGTTTCGACTATCTGGTTTCATGTGTATGATGTCGTATGATTTCTGATGACATTGTTCGCTATCGCTCATTTCCTACTATTATGATGATGATTATTATTATTATAGTTAATAACTTATTATTATTATTATTATTATTATTATTATTATTATTATTTTGTTTTTATTGCAAACAGACTCGCTTTCATTCGCACTTCTCATGCATGCAAACATGTGCGCAGCAAACTGGCGACATGCGGCCACTCAAGACTCAAAGATATGGCAACCCAGATACGAGTTTATTTCCAATAACTATGGCGATATAACACCCATATAACTCTTTGTTCACACGTACAGGTTCACCCCGGATATCCTAGGCACACAACGCTCAGTATACCCGCACGCACATGTTGCTTCTTGATGCCCGTAATACACATAGTCCCATGCGATACTTGCTTGACTGACTTCGAAAGGTCGTAGCTTTGGCCCCTCGATACTGCGACAGCTACGACCTTGACCATTCTGAACTATAGCGGCTGCGACCTTGACCCTTCGAGAAAGCTACAACTATGACTTTGGACCGGACTGAGGCTCCTACTCGACAGGTCTACAGATTGAACCCTTGCTACCTATAGATCCTACGACAACCTACCAACTGTTACAAATATACAAGTCACGGTTTCAACTCTATGGGTCGACACAGATACTGTACACAGGTGAGGTGGGCATTAGGGGTCGAGCCCTGGATCTACACTAGCTACCGCGAATGGATGGATGCCGGTTCAGACAAATATAGATTATCAGGCATAACAGATAAGCACAGATAGGTAGATGAACTACAATAGACAGACGCAACTGCAGACAGACTGAATAATCGGGGCAAAAACAAACACTGACTGTCAAATCAAACCAACATAGACAGTCAGACAGTCAGAAAAGACACAGACGAATACAACCAGAACAGACTTAGATAGAAACAGACACACATGACAAACAGTCAAGCATGGATACATACATACAGGTAGAAAGTCAGTCGAACGGACACCGAGACAGAAAACGAGACACATACAACATGAAACAGATGGAGAGAGAGTGAGTAGGGGGGGGAAATGAGGTTGTGAGTAAGACGAGAGACATACCTGGTGCTTGAGGCGATCGACATTGGTCAAGATCTGCCCGTACTTCAAGGAGATGCTGACGTCACTAGCAGCAATGTAGACAACCTAGATAGGATCTGTCATTCGCAGTCTGGTCGCYGGGYGCCAGGTAGGTTGTYGACATTGGTTCTTTGGTGAAGAGACTGCTCCAACATGGAGCAGTATCACTTATGAGTTTTTTGCTGAATTCTTAGTTGACGAACCTCGTGATGCAATCCTGCCTTTTGCTACAAGGTCAAGACTGTCTATTTCCATATGTATGATGCTGCTGATTTCCGATGTCCGCTACCGTTCGATTATTTTCACGAGTTCGGATATTATTATTATTATTATCATCATTATTGTTATTATTATTATTATTATTATTATTATTATTATTATTATTATTATTATTATTATTATTTTATTATTATTATTATTATTATTATTACTATCATTTGTGTTCATAATTACAAACAGACTCGCCTTCGTTCTCACTTCACATGCATATGAACAGGCGGGCAGACAGACGCAGTCACACAGGTAACGCTTCCTCATGGCTTCAGCGGGGGTGAATAAATGGCTGGACACAACCTCTCGATTTACACTTCTGATCTGCCTCCTTTCCTTCGGGCTCGGAGTATGCACAATCCGATACGGTACATTGCCGAACTGGACTTTGATGAGGTCAGGGCTGGGTACCACAGACTCAGCATGACAGATTACACACCCGCCCGTTTGCTGTTGTCCTGCCGCAAGCGACGATTGACAGGTTACTTCTGGGTCTTCAGGTGAATTTGACCCTTCAGAACTATAGGAGCTACGACCTTGACCTTTCCAGATTGTGACAGGTGCAACTTATTAACTGTTATAAAAATACGGGTCACGAGTTCAACTCTAAGGGTTAACACAGACACTGTACAAAGGTAAGAGGGGGACTAAGGGTCAAGCCTTGGGATCTGCATCTGCTTCTGTGAAATCAAAAACAGTTTCGTTATTTTTATTATTATTATTATTATTTATTATTATTATTTTTATTATTATTCTTGATATCATGACTTGTGACCCCAGATTGCCTCATGGCCGCCCTAAGGGAAGGCAGGTCTAAATGACAGCGAAGGACGTGGGTCACAGATAATTGCAGTAAGCTAGTCTGGTTGAAGAGTAGCATGGTCCTCACCTAAGGTCCTTTCAGGAGAGAACTGTAGTACGCCGTTGAGCCCGGGGCGGGGGTTGTTGTGCCTGGGCGCACTCATCATTGAGGCCGCGCAGTGAAAAGAGGCCACATGCCACCAATAATGCAACATTGCCACCTCATCCACACACTGGCATTAAAAAACGAATGTCGCCGCGAAGCAGCAAGACACTGACAGGCGAAGGTTGTGTATGCAGGGCAGCAAGCATGCGCCCGAACGGCCTTACAAGTAAACTGGGTAACAAGCATACACACACATGGTACTAAGGAGCAGACGTGCTGAGCAGCAAGAGGGAGACTGTACCTAGGACTGTGAGGGGGAAACAAACGGGTAGAAGGAAATGAAAAACGGTGGGAGACTTCTGACAAGTGATGCATCAATAAGATGCTTTCCCTCTTGCCATTGATTGATTGCTCATTAAAAAATCATTCAAGATATTTTGACAAAATGTTACCAATATTATTATTATTATTATTATTATTAGTTGATTCTTTTGCTGTTGAAACACCATGAAATAAGCAGGGGTCAGAACGGAAGAGATGTGGGGTGTTGGAGAGGAGAAAGGACATCGTCACCATATGTCGGAGCCTACCTCCTCCATGATCTAATTCCCTCAGTCCCCTATGTTTTCACAAGCTATCCGAAATAGTACGACCTCTCTAATTGAAAAGTCTATTTTGTGGAAAAGGATGACCAAACAGAGACAAAACAAGGCGATGTCAGGAGCTCTGATGGAGTTCAAGAGGAACTCTGGAGGCAGGGAACCTTAAGGTACGCACGCTTCATTCTTTTCCATATACCCTTACAGGTTATACCCTCCCTTCGAACTGCATGTGTAATTGTGTGATATACTGTTTATGTCTTTTTTTCAGGACCTAAATATCAAAAGTAAAAGTATTATATACTTGAATTGAGAATCTGTCTGAGGTGAGAAAAAGGAACCTAGGAAAGAACCAAGAAGGAACTTAGCCTGCTTGGTCTTGAGAAAACTAAGGCAGTATGATGGAGGCCTCCGTTGGGGTCGTCACGCTGCCTGCATTGAATGACTGAATGGGTACTCGTCGTGCGAACTACCCAGCCATCCACCTAACTAGTTGTCTTCGACATGCATACATCGATAACGAGAAGATGCCGTGCGTCTTCTCTGTTGACTTACAAGCTAAATCCATGACTAATCCGGTACTCCCGTGGGGTACACGTCTTCAAACAACTAACAAAAGCAGAGGTAATAAGAGGCTTCCGTGGGGTTCTCCTATCACTGATCTGACTAGACTTAGGAGGGGAAATAAATACCCCCGGGTGAGTACACGAACTCCTAAGTCTAGATCGGTCCGTGCGACTTCCGGATATCAATTAATATGAACGATCAGGACAAACCAACCTAAAAATTGTCTTGATCTCTTACGCATCGAACTGGTATTAGGGTGACTCCCGGGAGAGTTTCCTAATACTATGTTTGATCTGGGGTTCAATTAACAAGGAAAGAATGAGTTGATTATGTTTGGGTAAGTAAAAAGAGTACTCCCGGGTGAGTAACCTTACTAACTGTTTTGGTATGACTAAGAAGTTGGTTTGTTTAAGTTACTAATGGTTTATTTAAAAAACACTTAATCAGGTTATAGGAGGCTCCCGTGGGGTTCTCCTCTCACTTGATTTGACTAGACTTAGGAAGGGAATTAAGTACTCCCGGGTGAGTACACGAACTCCTAAGTCTAAATCAATCTGCTCGACTTCCATGAAAGTCAGCATACCTCTTGCTCATTCACGATGAGTGGGTAAAGTTGGGGAACTGTCTAGGCGACTTAACTTGGAGTTGTTTTGACTGATCTCGTACTCATCAAACTGGTAGTAGGGTAACTCCCGGGAGGGTTATCCTAATACTTGTTTGGTTCAGAGGTCTACTAATGAAGAAATGATGATCGTGTTTGGGTTGTAGAGGGATATTACCGGGTGAGTAATCCTATTACTTGTCTAAGTACAACTGACCGGCGACATAAAAGAGTACTTACGTTCGATCTGGTAACATTCAAACTGGAAATAGGAGGCTCCAGTAGGGTCTTCCTATAGCCTGCCTAGCTACATCCTAACGTACCAAGTAAGGCACTTCGGCGTGTCTAAGTCTACTAACTTAATCCTAGCTCGTCCGACTCCGAGTAAGTAGTAGGGTGACTCCCGTAGGGTCATCCTACTAGGCTTATGAGAGGTAGACTGAGCTCTGATCAAGAAGTAATAGGGGGCTTTCGGGAAGGTCGCCTATTACTAGCTTGAACTCTGTATTAACACATAGATCAAAAATGGGTTTTGAAGCTACTTATCATAACTAATACTCACTTACGGGTTATCCGGTCACTTGCGTATGATTGCTTGAATTGTCTGATTTCATGAGGATTGCATAGACTATGAAGGGTGGTTGATTACTTCCGTAGAAGCAATTCGACTACTCGTTTGACTAACCATTTGATTTGGAATTGATAAAGTTGTGGATGATTCCCGGGTGAGTCAACCCACTACTTGCGTATGTCAGGACAAGAAGAATAAAAAGAGGAAAAGAGAGTGCTCCATCGGAAGCGACTCCAAAGCTCCTTTAATAGGAACCTAAAAGAAAGCAAATACCGCAGAGAAAAGGAATTAGAAAAGAAAAAGATACCCCGTGTAGCAACAGTTCATTGGAGAAACCGCCACTGGCTTGAGTTGATCTCGGCGAGAGTACCGCATAGGCACCAGAGGTTGTGCTTATCCACAAGAGAGAAAATGCGAGGACTAAGAGTAGGGGAAAAATGAATTTCCCTGAGGCAACTTAGGACATAGGCAAAGAGACTCCTTGAAACGAAAGGAGAAGGGGTGACAGGCGACTCAGGGTAGATAGAAGCTAGGGTTAGACTTTGGGATGTTGATCCCAAAGCTCACAAACCAGAACTAAGGGTTTGACCCTTAGATATCATTATGTGGGTATCAAGTGGGAATGTTGAATCCTTGTTGACCTGTGTGTGCAGGTCTTTGCTTTGGTCTACTGCAATTGAAGGAGGAGTCTTACATAAAGGACTCAAATTTTATGTTATCTCTTGATAACAGATCGGTCGTTGCCGATTCAACTTTTCCTCCTTTGACTTGACACCTACATCTAAAGTCAAACCTTGTGGTCAGTAAAACTGTCACCTGTGGTCGTTGCCTAAATGGTCCTGGTCACTCTCAAGGGTCCTTTGAATAAATATGAGGGGGCAAGGCTTGCATCTCAGGAAAGATAGAGCTGTCATGCATGGTTTGGGGAATGAGGGACAATATCAGTGGTTGATGGTTGACGCCGTTAGTGCATGGCATGCGAACTGTCTTTGCATTATGTTGTGCAGGTCTGTTTTGTGCATGATGTGGACTGGACAGGAATCGACATCGTGAAGAGTTTGGATACTCAGCACTTGTGAAAGTGGGAAGGGTTCCCAGCGGTAATACCTCGATATTCATAATAAAGTCTTATATATGATTCTGGTGATTCAGTCATACGTTGCGTAGAGTAGGATATCCTTTGGTAGTGACAAGGTTTTAATACGTTGATCATAGAGGTCAAAAAGAGAATGTGTCTTTGGAACGAAAGCGGGAATAGACGACCGTCTCAAAGTTCGACCTGAATATCTGACGGGTCAGTCCTAGACGTCTTACCGCGCGCACCCCATTTTATGCTACTGCGATCGAGCAAACGCCCTCGACCGACCTACCTCTACTCAGGCATGTAAAAACCTTTGCACGTGGGCCGGTAACTCAGCATGGATACGCCTACCTAAGAGTGGTGACAACCCCTTGGGTAGAGGTAAGTTGTACTTCGCGACGTCCCGATCTGTCGCAGGACGTCGTGAGAGGTATAGCACGTGCGCACGGTTGGAGTGGTGACTAGTTCTTTTCAGACAAAACATCCTGCGTGATACCACCGTGAGGTTCAGCGCTCCCAGCGGGGTCCGGGACCGTCGCGCGCGACAGGTGGCGCCGTTGCCGGGGATCTTCGGTTGCCTGCCGGGGTCCTATGTGGACGGACCTGGGTCTGGTTAATTGAAGCCCTAGCAAAACGACAAACAAAGGATAGACTATTGTATTTTCTCCACTAGTTAGTAAGAAAACTAATGAAAGTAATGGTCGGTCTGAGAAAAGTCCTTTTAAAGGTAGAGCTAGAATGAGTTGAAGTATCTTGCCTATCAAACCTTAATCTTCTCTTTTATCACTCCCTAGGTAGGTAGTTGGGCCTTTGTCTGTTCGTAAGGGATAACGGAGGAACCAATCGGTGTAATAGGATTTGAAAAGGTTGTCCGAGAGATTGCTGCTATGAAATTCCCTTCTAATTATAACACCTTCTGCCCCCATGACGATCTGACACACTTTCATTTTCAGTAATTCTTATTGAAGGTTCCTTGGATAGCCTATATTACACAGTCGGACTTATCTCAATTTATCGCCTTATTGACGCAGTACTAGCTAGGAGCGTAGGAAACTTCTCAAGGTGCGGCATCCCTCCAGCCATGCCGAGCGGATCAGGGGCTGGAAGGGGAAGAGGTGGACTGTAAGGAAAAGCGACAGATAGACCTATTGATTTGACAAAGGAAAGAGAAGAGCGAGAAGAAGAGGAGGAGGAGGAAGAAAAATGGGAAGAAGGTGAGATTGCCTCGACATCAGGAAGACTTGCGCGAACGCTCGCCGTCCCCTGGAAGGATGACCTATTATTCCTATAAGTACGAGCAGCATTACGGCGCTCCGCCCCAACGGTTTGAACTACCTTCTAGTACTTATCCAATGGAATATACTTCTCCCTCTTCTTCTATGGCACGTCGGCTTCAGCAGTTGACTATCCTTCCTCAGCCGCCTCGACCTGCTCTTCCGTCGCCGCCGCATGTGCCTGACCCTCCAGTATTGTCTCAGGCTGCACCTGCGGATCATCAGTTATGTATTACTTTGATACTATTATTCTTATGTCAGATAGAATCATGCGGGCTGATTTCATACCTATTGTACAGAGGGATCATTTAAAGATCGACCCGTCAACACGAAGCTTGACCAGGATAAGTAACAGTACTTGTCTAGGTCATCAGACAAAAACACTCTCGAGGGGGAATAGGCCACGATGATTCCTATACTTTTTTCCTTGTCAGTAACAATACCCATGACGAGGAGTGTTCGTCTGGGAAGAAAAAGGGGAGTTGAGGAAAGGTGTTGGCACCTCTTTAGGGATAGGCGATCTAGATAGGTGTGAGGCGATTCCTAAGGGTTCTTTTTGTCCTGAATAGGCACAAATTTCTCTTCATAAGTAAAGGTACCAATCAATCGGCTATAGCAAGAGAAGGGTAGGAGAGTTCTAGTAACATGCCAATGAGTGGAAGACATACATAGGGATACAAGAGGGTCTAAATATAGGTAGAGTTAGTAGAGACCCTCGTTTGTTGTGGGTTGTTAATAAAAGTCCAATGTTAGGAAAAAGTCAATGTAAGCCGAGTCCGTCCATGGGAGAAATTTAGAGGTTGATTTCCTTTATAAAAAGCGGTCAAAGGCTCCTGGTCCTAAGTGCAGCCAGTAAGGAAGTGAGTAGTTCGATGGTAAATCATCCTATTTTTGTTTAACTTGCTGACAAAATTTGGGTATGAGGCTATCTGTTAGAACTCATCTACTCCAAGATCATCTGTCTGAATCTAAGCGCTTAAAATTTCCTTCATTTTAAGACCATTCAAATTTATTCATTCGTGCCAAGTTTATTTGAGTCAAGCATATTTAATACTATTCATATGAGACTATCCATCTGATGCATTTTTATTCATGGTTGCTTGCTGAGTTACCCGTCTGAGTTATTTGTTTAAAATTGTGTGCCTTAATCCATCTTTATGAGCTAATCAAATATGACTATCCGTTTGTATCGATTTCACTTGAACCTATATGGTTGGTTTGCTCTCCTATTACAAAGTAGAAGTGCTACGCAGAATCCACGTTCGACGTGGGTTCGGAAGTGAATAGAGTGACCGACTTCTAGGGAGAAGAGATTCTCTGAAGAGGAGGTCAATGTGTAGAATCTGCTCTTGAGGAAGTTGCAATCTTAAGTTATCTTTTCCCTGAAAGATGGCTTGAAGGAGCTATAATATCGTCTTAAGAAATAGTAGTGAGACCCACGCCGGAACTATGTTCCTGGTCCATAGTGGGGTGTTGTCACCTAACCCTTTGAGGAGAGGTGACTACATTACTATTAAGAAGGAGGAAAGTATTTGGGTCTTGATAGACTATGGTATGTGAAGGAGGCGACTACTACCTCTTGCAAGGAAGCAGGGGGTGATGCCCCAGCTATCCTTGTGTCAAGTGGGTTCATCTGCACGGAGTGGGATATGGATTCTGAAACGTGTATGGTGAGGTTGTCTACTAATGGACAATGGTCTGCAAGGAACGAATATTGAAATCGGAGGGTGAGGCAGTGAGGCTTGATCCTTGAGCGGGGCTCGGGAGTCTAAGATGTTAACCCTTTTAAGGGATTACACTGCCCCTTGACACAATATACTCTTGTCAAAGCCCAGGGAGTAGAATGTAGTATTCTCACTATTTTTGCATCTAAAAGTATTTACCGTTGAAGGATTTATTGACCACAGCATGACTGTTGTCTATTGTAATAGGTACCATAAGTTTTCCTTCATCACTATGCATGCATATACTAGTTGAAGTTGTTTTTTCGCTTGTTAATATTATTTACTTGTGCAACTATTATAAATATTGTTGTTACTATGGCAGTATATTCATACTATAAGTAACAGTTATTATGATAATTTATGACATTCAATATTTAAAAATCACGAATGCATTATTATCACAGTATAACATCATCTGCTTTTGAATGGTCGTAAACATTAGGAAATAAGGAATGTTAGTGAGGTATGATTTGAAGATTACCTTTCAGAAGGGCTATTGTGAAAAGAAGGGATTCTAGATAATGATGAAAAGGTTTGCTGAACGTTGTGAACAGAACCTAGAAATAGCTCAAGAGGGTCAGAAAGCTGTATGCTAGGGAAGACCCCAGCGTAGCCTTGCCTATTGAAAAAGAGGATGGGTTGGAGTTGTCCTTGTCAAGTTTAGTTAGGGAGGATAAATATATTGGTTCCTGGTAAGATACGTCTTTAAATAAGGGTATCCTTATTTTGGAATGAATCTGGCTTCAACAATGATGAGGACAGTGCAATGACCCTGTACACCTCGTCATCGTTTTCGGTTACTCTTGGTATCAAGCTGGCAATAGGACATGAAAACTTGCTCGCGAGGCGAGTGAGATTTAGTTGAGATCGTTGCCGCGAATTGGAAAAAAGGAATAAGTCATAGGAAGGTTAGGGAGGCTGATGAGTTCATGCTCCCATCCTCCCATCCTTCCCGTTACAAGTCATTCTACCCAAATTTCTTGTGAAATAACATTTCAGGGGTCGAGAGAAAGTAGAAATGTCATTGGAGGGTGCTTTGGTAGTACGAGGATGAACGACACTTTGATCTCTTTTAAATTCTATGATGAGACTCTTACAATTTCCTTTCTTTAAGTAATATATTGTACTCTAGTAGTCAAATGTGAGGTAAGATCTACGCCATATTTGTTATTTATTTATTTTCCGCTTAGATGCAATAATGAACTTTAGTAGATGGGATAGATGAAGTGTCATAGATTATGTACTCCGATATATGAGGTGTCAGAAAATTTTATTGTCTCTTTTATACCTTGCTGACTTAGCATGTGTATCCTAACAATAAGGGATAAGAGAGACAGGTGACTCGAGTTTCAAAACTGTTTTTGGCTCGACATTATGGATTCGACTAAGTCATACATGATTTCTATCTATGGGGTATACCGACGAGGAACACCTTTCACTTTCACAATTGAGTTGGTTCAGTATTTGGTTTTGATTGATGAAAAGTGTATCTTGGATATGTGTGCAGCCTGTGCTGTCAAAGTCTTGAACTAGGATGCATGGGAAAGCACTTAGGTGTTCGAGGAAGATAAAGTGACATGTGATTTGTACATTCTGAAAACATTTTGCTTTGTTGTCAGTCTTTTCATGTCTTGTCCTATGTGATTATTTTTGAAAAAGACCCAAGAAAAAGGGGTGTGAAAAAGTCAAAATTTTGATGCATTTGAGAAACCCTGTGAATCAGGGAAATGTATGTTATGAATGAAATAAATGTTTTTTCTGCCTTTTGACAAGACAAGGGGTCAAACACATACTTTTATACTTTCTTTATGAATATTTTGGTTGACTTTTCTATTGGAAAGAAGATCCCTGAGACGTGTGTCTGTCCAACCTGTGATCGAGGTCTGGGAGGCACGGCCCCTAAGTGCCTCTGATGATGCCCCTCGACCAGAGACAAGTTTTACAATCATGTTGAATCATTCTTATTTATATTGTTTTTTTCATATATACATTCAATGGGTTTGTTCACCCATTCAAAGACAACTGACGAGGGGAGAAAAAATTTATTTGGTCAAATTGAATTTCATATGTGTATTTTTGAAATAATCATCGCTCATCCACTTACGGAGGTTAGTCTGAGGGACTTAAAATTACCAAGCCTATGGTGGAAAATTGGCATCGTTGGGACGTAACTTCTAGCGTGGGCTGCTGACCAAGCATAACCAGGCAGCCGGCCTTCCGATTACAGCCTGGGACTAAACTTGAGGGGAGGAGCTCCCTGATGATAGTATCGGTTCAGGTAGATATCGGGGGGATCGAGAGTCAGGTCTAAATATTTTAGTAGGAGGTATTTATCATGTGTTGCGTAACCAATGCAGGTACCACCATTAAATTAACAACATGGTGGGCCACAGATCAGGCCTGATCAACCGACTGTGGTGGGTTGAAACCAAGGTTGCCGATCCCCTCGCATTAGACTTCGGGTGGGACGGTAAAAACTGACTTAGGTTGAGACCTCGTCCAAAAGAGTGAGATTCATTTATGATTCATAACTCCTCGGATACCCAACGAAATCCTAGCAAATAAAGTCTAAAGTTGTGGGGAGAGGCTATCATTATTCTCCTTGGCGACCTATGTAACTGTAGTACAGATCCAGTATCCCTACTTTGAGTCATATGGAATATTATTTCTTTGGTATTACAATTTTTCAAGGTATGTGGGAGACCCAGGTTAAAATCCTGGCAGTATGGACGCACCAAGGGAGACAGTGAGGGTCTTCAAACCGCAACTTCATCCAGGAAATCGGATTTTGACAACTTGTCGCGTCAGAAGGCCTTTGTTTGCATTTAGGTTCCCCAGCGGCGGGGACGTCGCTGAATGGGGTCCGGGAAGACTGTCGGAGCAAACATCCTTACAAGGGTATTTGCTCATGATTTTGCATTCGATAGAATATCGACGCCGGTCATTGTGCCGGAGACATGCTAGAGTAAAAAGTGAGAATTTTTTCGGCTCCGCATGGTGAAACAAACTTATAGACCATTGAGGCCGAGATTTCTAGACAACCATATGCAGTGATACGACGCATATGACAGCAGGAAAGGGTTAGTAAAAATTCAAAGTCTTCGGCCGCGAGAGCCGGAGGGTTGGATGAGGACAAAAAAAGGGTCGTGCGGGATGCATCGACCACGATCTAAATCAGTCAAAGGTTCAGACGGTAAGAGAAAAACGAATTAGATCTAGTCCAGATGCGTCGGACCGACCAGTACGGGAAAAATCTGCTGCTCGCGCCACCATAAGCTCGAAAGCAGACTAAAATAATAATATAAGCCCCGACCGCGTGGCCGGGGCAGCCAATAAAAATATGCCACCACCACGCCAAGCGGCGACGACCGGTGTTGGGCCTCTAAAAATGCAAACTATTGTCTTCCTTCGCGCGGTCTTGAGTGCCGCTCACATCTACCTCTACTGGTGTGGTACAGACATACCCGCTACTTGGTTGTTTTCCCTACCGCAACCCCCAATGTCACAGTCACAGGTAAGTACCGACTCTTCAGGCCTATCGGTGAGTCAAGTACCCTTGTGGGTCACACCCACACTCAAGCCGACAAGCGATCAGATAGGCTNTCAGGCCTATCGGTGAGTCAAGTACCCTTGTGGGTCACACCCACACTCAAGCCGACAAGCGATCAGATAGGCTTGCGGGTCAGCAAGAGAGCACACACACTGACTTAAGAAAAACGGGCTCAGTCCACTGGTTGGACTGAGCCCCACTACTGTTTATGATCTGAGCTGCTCCCTTTTTACTCGAAGTGGGAGCTAGCTCAGTAGGTTAAAGTGTAAGACTGTCAAGTGCAGGGTGTAGGGTTCGAGTCCACTTAAACGCTGAAGGTAGCTCCTTTTTGCAAGGAGCTTCTCTACACCTTTACCCAGGCTCGATCGGCCTGGGTTCGATCCCGTGTCCTAGATGTTAGAAGTTAGTAGTTAGTTGAGGCCGTAGATTCAGTTGTGCTCGTGCACGACAAGTGGCACGAGCAGTGATTTAGTTAGTTAGTATTTAGTTATTTTTCTTTTATTTATTTCATTTTTATTAGATTCTTATTTTTATTTATTTTTTATTATTATTTTTACCATTTTGTTTACGATTTCGAGCCTCATACAGTAGATTTGTGTGAACGAATCTGCACCTGAATCACGGAAGAATTCAGCCTAGGCATTTGCCTGTACGCCACGACAGGGGCATAACTAAGTCGTGAACAACCCGATGGGAAGCCGCGCATGACCGGTGGGAAGGAGCGACACGACCAAGAAGTCGGAGGCGGGAGTAGAGGGAATAGGGAGCGCGCGAAGGAAGGGAGAGGAGCGCACAGAGAAGAATGAGAGGAGCGGAAGGGAGAGAAGGAAGGAGGGCGCGCGAAGAAGGAGACGAAGGGCGCGCGAAAAAGGAGACGAGGAGCGCGACTGGGGAGAGACGGACGTAGGAGGAAAAACATGCGAGGGCAGAAGAGGAACATAGGGCAGATATGAGCCCGTAAGTGAAGAAGGAAGGGAGGAGGAGGAGAAAGAGGAAGAAGAAGAAGAAGGAGAAGAAGAAGGAGAAAAGGAGGAGAGAAGGAGAGGAGAAAGGAGAAAAAAAGACGACTCACCTAAGCCGTGCAGTCGTGGGTACGTATCAGCCATCCTCCCGAGTTATTCAGTGCATGCACGTACCTGTTGTGTCCGCGTATTGAGATTCCGATACGTTGCACACCATGACCGGTCGCTTTGCCTTGCGGGAGCGATGGACTGACGACGACAATGACGACGACGAAGATAGTAAGAACAGGTAAGTCTCGAACCCCTCGTCTGCTTCCCTGTACTTGGATCGATAGGATGAGTGAAGCAAAATGAATAAATAAAATAAGTAAATAAATAAATAAATAAATAAATAAATAATCAAATGAATCTATCCCTACGACGTGGGAGTATACACTACAGTTATGTGTGTGTGTGTGAGTATATATATATATATATATATATATATATATATATATATATATATATGTGTGTGTGTGTGTGTGTGTGTGTGTGTGAGTATGTGAGAGAGAGAGCTAAGTCTCTCACCCGCACCTCGCCTCACGCTACTAGGATCGATAGGATGAGCAAATCAAAAAGTGGCAGTGTATATTTCCCCGATTCTGCAGAAGATTCATTCCGATTTTGCTCGTCCTATCGATGAAATGTATGTGTGTGAGGCGATCATGATTCGACTATAGAGAGAGAGAGAGGGACGATAAGTCTCCAACCTTGGCCAACAGCTAAGTCTCCAACCCTACTAGGATCGATAGGATGAGGAAATCAAAAAGTGGTAGTGTATATTTCCCCGATTTTGCAGAAGATTTATTCCGATTTTGCTCGTCCTATCGATGGAATGTATGTGTGTGAGGCGATGATGATTCGACTATAGAGAGAGAGAGAGGGACGATAAGTCTCCAACCTTGGCCAACAGCTAAGTC
>BFEA01000059.1:1536981-1551505 GCA_003427395.1 Chara braunii
AMMTGCTATGTACCYSATTGAACTTCAATCCAYACRAATTCACACRTTCCCATACACRCATGCAATTGCAGAGTAGACTCGAAGGAGGCAAATCCACACAAAACCGGAGAGAAGATATGCGCAGCGGAAGCTCGAAATTCACAGCGAATTGAAAAACGAATTTCAATTCTGTAATCCCCCGTCCTCCTCCAATCAATCCAGAGTACTTGTTCCAAGAATCACAATCGCGTTTACAACAACCCTGAACAACCAAAACAAGTGTTCAAAGAAGTCTGCAAGAGTCTTCCTCTTCCTCCTTGCCACCTCATGCCCCTGGCTATGGCTGCCGTAGCAGCAGTAACCCCACGGTTGTCACAACGTGCCAACCTGAACCAACAACCCCAATGATAGCAGCGCCAGCTCAGTGCCTGCACGGAAGTGCAGCGCTGGGAGTCCTGATGAAGAAGGAGACAACTAATCCAGCACTTCGAAGAAGACAAAAACGAAGTTCCTCATGAGGAGGAACAACAAATATGGCTGCCAAGTAGAGAATGGCAGCGCCCAAGCCCAACAACACAGTCCGGTGGAAGCTCTCATGCAAAGCTGCTGTGTAGCAGCAGTGCCATCCCCAACCCCCTATCCCAGCCCCAGCTATGGCTGGGTTTCGATGGAGAAGATGCCCTTGCCCAAAATAACGCAGCCACGCTGCCGAAACGGATGGGCAAAGTTTTTCCACCAAAAAATCTAGGAAAAGACCCGAACTCCTTTTCCTCCCCGTTACTTCTACCTTCGCCTAGACCTACGACGGCTTCCCCAAAAGCAACAACCCAAGACCTATCTGTATCTAGATGGAAACAAGGGAAAAAGGGGCCTAAACCTATGACAAGGCAAACGAGAAAGGCTGAATGGCCTAGGACTACCAAACAGAGACTACTAGTGACAGACGCAAGGATCAAGCCCCATAGGGCACAACACTCATAAACAAAACACACAGATTACAGGTCACGGGATGAAATCCCACAGGGTACAAAACACACAAACCACAAACAAACTGGCAATACAGCAAACAGAGGTTGCGGGATCAAATCCCGACAACTACGACAGGGACAAAATTAGTATACAGCCCGCTTATAACACTGCAATTCATTGCAAACATACCACGCACCTCCACATGTGGTCGCCTGCAACCAGCCAGTGAGTGCATATCTGTTCCATGGATAAGGTCGAAAGGTTGTTGATCTGTACACGCATTTTACCTTGTATAGTCCCCCGTTTCCCTTCTCCCATGTATTTTCCAGTGCCCCCCTTTGTGTAGTCTCTGGTGCATACTAGATTGGTTGCTTGCAAGTATAAAAGAAAACCGTCAATAGAGGGCAGTTAATACCTTGTGAGAGAGCAATCAATTGTGCTCCTTACATGTAGATGTAAGATGCACAAGCTTCCGCACACCAATCACAAATCTTTTAGAGTTGGTGGGTACCGAACACACAACAACATTCCAACAGTTAAAAGACAAAGGCACTGTCATTTTCAGTACAGTACACATCTGTTTACAAAACTCTTGAGTTTTATATAGATGCAAAACGCAATTTCGAGCAGGTGCTACGCCCGACCAATATATTTAGTTTTCAATGCAGGGACCTACTTAAGGTTGATGCTTTTATCATTCCGTTAAGCAACAGTGTAGTCCCCCGTATGGGGGGTCTCCACACGGGCCGAATGGACAGAGGGCTAGACGGGCGTACGACTGTACGGATGACGCACGTGCAATGTCGTACTTGTAGCGAACCAAATTGGAAAAAAAAAAAAGGGGGGCGGAAGAGCGAAAAGAATTGTACAACTCCTCTATTTTTTATCTTTAGTTCAATTTGTTCGAAATTTTTAATTAATTTTGTTTAAATTAAATAACGGACGAATTCAAAATATTATTGTAAAAAAACTGGAAAAAAAATTGATTGACTGATTGATTGATTGATTGATTGATTGATTGATTGAATTTGATTGATTGGTTGATTCATTCAATTTCATTGATTGATTGACTGATAGATTGATCGCTAGATTGTGTGGAAAAAACAAAGTCGCGCGCATCAGCGCGTGGGCATGTGAGGGAGCACGCGCACTTCCTCTATCTCTTTTTGTGCACACGTGCAAAATAGATAGATAAATAGATAGATAGATAGATAGATAGAGATAGATAGATAGATAGATAGATAGATAGAGAGAGAGAGAGAGAGAGAGAGAGAGAGAGAGAGAGAGAGAGAGAGAGAGAGAGGTTTGTGTGTCTGTGTGTACAAGGACCGAACTCAAACCCAAGAAGCATGTGTGTGAGCATACACAAGGAACTCAGAAAATTTAGCTTGTCATTTCTGCACTTCTGTGACCATACACAAAAACTACAAACATGGGCCGTAACTCAAACCCAAGAAGTGTATCCAACAAAAATAGTAGTAAATTTCAAACAAGAATGAGCTTCAGAACAAGAATTATCACAGGTGAAAAAATTCAGCTTTAATGATATCGCTCCCTCTTGCTTTGCCCCCTCAAGTACTTACGTGCTATACCTCTTCATGCTCAACCTCTACGTGTTGTTGTCCTTTTCTACCGTGTTTTGTGCTTCCTGGTACTCTATTTCGGTCGCATCTTGGAAAGTTGCAGTCTAGGTACTTATACATCACGATTCTCCCCATTTTGCCCCCATTATTGGTTTGTATACAACGCATTCCATATCATGACCTATGCTTCCGTTCATCTGTTTGTCGTCGGTATACCATATATAAGACTCTTTTCGGTATACATTCAGCGGAATATATAGCCTCCATTAACCATTTCTCCAATGTATCTGTCCGGATGTTAGCGAAAGATTCATTCGATTTTGCTCATTTTATTGGAGGAAGTAGTCTCACTCGACTTTGCTGAGCGCACGGCTAAGAAACAGTGTATATTTTCATGTTCTAGCGTAAGGTTTATTCCGATTCCTTTTTGCTCATTCTGTTGATAAAAGTAGTCTCTCTCTATCTCTCTGCACGCATGGCCGGATGGTGGTGTATCTCCGTGTATCGTAGACGAGGTTCCATTCTCATTTTGCACATTTGGTAAGGAGTTCAGTATGACCCGTCATCGCCTCGTCGCCATGATACTAACTGTCACATTGTTATTATGATGCGCTATACCATCATCATGATCAATGTGTTTTTCCCGTCGTCATACTCCTTAGCTCGTCGTGCTCATGTTCATCCTGGAGGTCGTAATTCTCGTTTGGTGTTATTCGTTGTCCGCCATTAGGTACACTACGGTTGCCCGTGTTGGAACTGTGGTTGTAATCGTCGTTCGGGACTCGCGTTTCAGAGCGGCTATAGCGGAGGGGTTTGTCCTCATAACGCTCATCTTTTTGCCTATCCCGATCCGGACTTGGATACGATTACGGCCATGTGCATTTGTACTCACAGGGCAGCGACCAGCAGAAAAGAGATGTGAAGGGAGGTTAGAGGCGGCAGGGTAAGGGCATAAAACTCGCCTGATTTAAAAAACACTCGTGCACACCAAAGATGTGGGCTTCACGGCGAGCGTGTGGCAAGTCAACGAAGTGGTAGCAAGTTGGACTAACGGGGTAAGAGTTCCTTCTCAATTCTATGGGTAGTGATGCATGGTCATTCCTAAACTGGTGGAGTGGCTGTTTTTTGCCACGATAAGGCAGGCGGTTTCGAGTTATGTTGTTGGTAAGGCATCAGAACGAAGGAATGTTGCTGATCTGGGCAGTTGTAACTGCTGCTGGATACGGCTGGCTGTAAAGGTCCTCTACTATTACAGTTGTTGCAACGCTTCTTGCAACACATGTCTGTTACAACTCGTGTTCAGAGTAAGTGTTGGTGGGGCAGCGGTGCTTACAGTTTAAAAGGTAGGAATTTGCCTTCTACTGCTAAGGAGAAACTGTAGACTACTGGCTACCGGTTAACGATTGTGCTTCTGGTTAGTAAGAGGGCAATGCTGAACGGGCCGACCAAATTTTAGCATCGCTGTATTGCTGTGTTACTGCTAGGCTGTGTGACGACCTGAGTTGTTGAGCCACTGCTGTCACAGTACCTTTTACTGTGCTTTCTGCCGCTATATCTCACTTCCAGCACCACAATGCATTTCCCAACTTTTTGTTGCGTTTACCATTGGGCGCTGCTGTTTTCTGAGTTAAGATGTTGGACCTATTGATTTTCGATGCTGTGTGCATTACCATACACACAGTACTTCGTTGAACTTATCAGCCATGCACAGCTATGTAAAAACCAAAGTATTGGGGAGTTTTCGCATGCACTTCAGATAGAGCATGGGGGTGTGCTTTATTTGAACACGACCCTTCTAGGCTGTGCAACTAAAGTTTGGTCAAAGAAGAGGTTACTGCTTCGACTTGGAGGGCATTAAGGGACTGGTATTTTGCATTATGGTCGTTAGTTGAGGATCTTTGTTGCGTTTCATTGACCATCATTGCGGGGCCTTCAGGCGATTCAAGATTTCAAGGCCTTCTCACGCGAGTCTGAGAGCATCCCTCTTGTATCTGAGCGACTAAATGATATGTCCTTCTGCCCTTCTTACTCCAAGTCTAGTTTAAGGTAATGAGAGGAAGGCGGCAGGCGGGATCGCAACCCGTAGGACCGCAGCAAGACCTTGTGGGAGGTCCACCCACCAAATGCGGGAGCTCTGCCGGAGCCTAGGCGGCGTTCTGGAGGCAGGGAACACTCAGGTATAACTTCGATTTACTCGTGTGATCCCGCATTCCCCTACGTCTATTACCTTTTGAAGACTAAGATCATGATAAAGACTATCTATTTTTGACTTTATATTGTTTGTACTTTATTTCTTGAACCACTGCGAACTGAAAGGAATGAATTACGTACGAAAGTCAAATACTTGATCTGTTTGAATTAAGAAAAGGGAAAAGGGAGAAAGCGGGAGGAAGGTATTTTGCATGCGTTTGACCGGGACAACCCAAGGCTGAATCTCTCTAAGTTGAATGGGTTCAGCGCTATGTTTTATTTTGTTTGCTTGGTTGAATGTGTGACCTTCTGGGCCTATCCGAAGTTGGACGGACCAGTCGTTGTTTCTTTTAAGGGTTCCTGAACAGGAGGACGGACACCCTAAGTTGGGAAGACTCAGAATCATGATGTTTTTTTGGGTTGTTGAAAACATAGGTGGGGATATTCTAAGTTGCGTAGACCCAGTTCTGTTCTGTGTATGTTTTCTTCTGAGGGGGACAAGGGTATAAGACTAAGCGTACCCCTAAGTTGGGGCGGCGTAGTCATGAGCTGTGAACTTAATGATCAACCAAAGTGTAAAATTTGATACATATATTATATGTACTTGTATTATCTGGCAGACCGGATACCCTAAGTTGGGAAAGTCAGTTAGTAAGTCAGGTATAACAAAAAGGGAAGAGAGACAAATGAAAAATATGAAATGAAGGTAACTCGGGCAGATTGAGCGTACCCTTAAGTGAGGGCGGTTCGGTCTTATGCTCGTGATAATACAAAAGGGGCAGAGAGTTAGTATAAATCTTCTTTTATTTCCCCTTTTAAACACAAGGCACGGTTGGATGTCTCCCTAAGTTGGGTAGGTCTGACCATCTACCTAAGAAGAAAGGAAGTTATAAAGTTTGTACTGAGTATTTATGGTTGTTTAAACTGTTGTCACGAAGGCTAAGCGTACCCCTAAGTTGGGGCGGTTTAGTCATACGTCGTTCGTAACTTGTTTAGGCAGATCAGGCGTACCCTTAAGTTAGGGCGGTCTGATCACATTGCCTTATGTATCTTCGACTGTTTAGGCTAACTAGGCGTACCCCTAAGTTGGGGCGGCCTAGCAATATGCCCTTGTCGTTGCTGTTATATAGGATGGACATACCCTTACGTTAGGGCGGTCTGGCCACTCGTCGTTTGTGTTTGTTTAGGCAGGTTAGACATACCCCTAAGTTGGGGCAGTCTAATCCTATGCACTACGTAAACTTCGTTTAAGGATGACTAGGCATACCCCTAAGTTAGGGCAGTTTAGTCATATGCCTCATGTCGTCAGTTAAGCGGAAGCCAGGTGTACCCTTAAGTTAGGGCGGTCTGGTCATATGCTTTATGTGCACAGTTTATGTTGGGTCAGGCATACCTCTAAGTTGAGGCAGTCTGGACATACGTTACAGTCATGTAAGCTAGACATACCCCTAAGTTGGGGCAATCTAGTTGTATGTACCCTATTTGTTTTGCTTAGGCAGGTCAGGCGTACCCTTGAGTTGGGGCGATTTGATCCTATGTCATAGGAAAGAGGGTTACTGAGGGTCAAAATAATTGAGAGATTAACGAACTATTTGGATTAAACTGATGTGAGACTGAGAGAGGTGTTTGTTTATGCATGTTTTCAGACACTCGTCTTGGGCATCTTTTTGATAGCGTAGTTGCTTTAGATGCTCGTTGAGTGCTGGAGCTATAGGTAAGTGAGATGGATGATTGGAGGGAAGCTTGGGATATGGTAGGACTGAACCTACTAGAAGTTAGTACTAGTGATAGCTCATGATATCACCTTCAAAGGAAGATCATGTAACCTATCTTCAGATCTAACTATCGAAGTAGGCGTCATAAGTCCCAAGTATAGTTATACTTTGTCCTTGTATTCTTCACCTTGTATAAATTTTGGTAGCCTCTTGTTCCTACGGAAAGCGTTGTCGAAATGGTTATAAAGCTGAAAAGAGTTAATCATTTTTGGACTTCTCAAAATTATGAAAAGACACTTTTCCTACTGGAAGCGCTGCAGAAATTTTACAGAATTTGAACAGTTAGACTATTGCTCAACTAGGAGAAACTTGGCAATTTTCCCTGTCTAGGGGAGATAAAACCAAAATTTCGACGTCTTGATACTAGTTAGAGGAAGGTAGAAAGGAAACTCAATAGAGGAGCTAGGCTACGAGATGGAGCACGTTCCCCATTTTGGCTCAAACGTAGTAGTAACTCGCTTTGGCATGTACTGTGATGCAAGGCTGCGAATTCGATTAAAGGTTTGACTTGTTTGGCCTGATCCTACAGAGCATCATCTTATGTTATCACTGATAACAGGTCACTTGCCGATTCATCGATTTACGACACAACTTACCTGTTTCTACATCTCGGCCTAAGGCCTCGACTCCTATGGGCTTTTGATGTTTTCTTGGGATTTTCACCCAGACTTCTTTCTAAATGGTCATTTTTAAAGACTGGGTACCTTTGTTAAGGGGTATTGGAAAATGGTTAGGGCTTGCATGAATGAGGTAGGGTGTGAGTCGCAAGAAAACGGTAAAGTTGACTCCCTTAGGGTGCGTGATGTTGTTAATCGAATTTTGTGTGATAGCAGGTATGTGTAAAAGATCTTTTTGGATTAAGTTTGGTGAGAATCTGAGTGTTGTGTAAATTCGGATGGACAAGCCACATTGCTGATTGTGAGAATGATTGTCTGATACCACACAACCTTTTGTTTTAAAGTGTCTGGACTACCTTTATTTAGCTTAACTATTGATGACTAAGGGAAGGGGCGCGTGGAACTTCACGACGTCACAGCCATGCACACGCTCGTCTTTGCTATTTAAATCATCTTAGTCGGACGTTAGTTCAGAACCTGAATTCAAGGTCCTTGTCCGGGACACTCCAAGTTCTAGCTCAGCTCAAAAGGGTACCCCCTATGGCTGAGCGTAGGCACAATGCCCACCACGACGCTCTGCCTAAGAGACAGAAGCGCCGCGAGGGTTGAGGGGCTTGTTCTTCAACCATTCAATATCGTGAAGGAGGATTCCTTCACGATACCTCATCTTTAACACTTGAGTGTCTTCCGCACCACTGATTCTCATAGAGAATCGGGCGGATGTGGGTAGCACATGAAGCGTCGCAGTGACGAGTATTCGTGAGGATTCGCATAGCTGGACATTTTACCTTTCTTTCGTTTGGGCGTCCTTCTTATTCATCTCCGAGCACGGACTACACTCGAAGTCTAACACATAATAAGTTATTGGACAGTCGCTCAAAAGGGGAAGGCGACCCTTCGCTAGGCCTTTCCTCGGGAGGCGATTGTCCTATCTAACGGACACTCGCACCTTTTGGGTAGGCTGGACCCATAAGCCAGGGTTAGTTTTTGTAAAAATCCGGTGGTTTATTTGTGTTTTTCTCTTGTTGTCGTTACTGTTTTTATTTTCCTTGTTTTTAATTTATTTTGGTGGAACGATAAAGTTTTGGGCGGAAGGATAAGCGTGTCGCTGGTGGTGCGCCAAACATCTCACCACCGCTTTGAATTCCTTCCTGCCCTAGGGACCATCCTACCCCGCACCCTTTAGGGCACCGCAGGGTGCAGAAGATGGTAAGGCTCTCAGGTCACCTTTGAGCGCACTAAAGGTTTACCCTTCTTAGCACACGCTTTACCCAACGCCTGAGCATCGAGAGCAACTCCATGGATCGGATGGGACCGCTCCCTTATGGGCACCACATAGTACTCCATCATTGCGACTGCTTATGTATTCATGCATGGCTGGTCATTATGGAGGAGACTCGAGAAGTAACGTTCCATTTATACAGAAGTTTGAGATTGGTCTTGATGCGACCTCAGTCCGGGAGAAGTTATAGGTCAAGCGTAGATAGGGACTAGGCGCGATATACGAGTGAAACTTGAAGAATTGTTTTCTCAGAGAGTATCGTGTGGTTAGAATGACCGTCCTAGTGGACCGGCGTAGGGTCTCGTCTGAGAGGTCAGCGCCTCGGTCGATGACTCACGTACAGGTACGATACGGGTGTTGACCTCGCGTACCCCCTATGCTACAGCGAACGAGAAACGCCCTCGGCCAGACCACCTCTGCGATTGCATATAAAAAGTCTTCGCACGTGGTTTGGTAGCTCGGCGGGGATACGCCCACTCAAGGGATGGTGACAACTCCCGCGGGTGGAGGTAAGACGTGTCTCGCGTGACCCTGTCCTGTCGTAGGGGCTCGCGAGAGGTACGGCTCGCGCACTCGGCCGAAGCGGCGAAACGCTCTACACGACAAGTCCTGCATAATCCTGCGTGACGCGGCCGGGAGGGTCCCCATGCGGGACCGATGCACTCGACAACGGGTATATGAGAAAGGGGTAAGTCATGCGTACTTCATGGTTCCCTGCCTTCAGAGTTCCTCTCGATCTCCGACAGAGCTCCCTCAATCACCTTGTTTACCGGCCATGTCTACTCATTGCATTTGTCTGTCCGAATTTTAATTTTAGCAACAACCTGGGTTATCTTAGTGGAATTGCATTATCTGACATTCATAGTTGGAGAGACAGGTCCCTGAGAGGATCAATCAAAGAAAAGAATGGAGGAGGGCGGAGGAGGTAGGCGCCATCACACAGTGACAATGTCTCTCTCCTCTCCAATGCCCTGCATTCTCTTCATTTCTGCCTCCTGTTTAACATATGATGTTCAATAACAACAATAACAAAATAGCAAAAATAAATAATAATAATAATAATAACAATACTACTACTACTACTACTACTAATAATAATAAATGGTAATAATAATAATAATAATAATAATAATAATAATAATAATAATAATAGTAGTAGTAATAATAATAATGACATTGGCAATAATAATAATGATAATAAATGGAAGTAGTATCATGTTAGTGTTTTTTAATGATCAAGGAGAAGGCAAATGCCTTGTATTGATATTCTTTCCTTGATAAACCCCTCTCCCTGTCGTTTTGTTTTTTCATCTCTCTCCTTCATCCTCTATCTTTCCTTCTTTCTTCCTCCCCTATCCTTACTACTACTTTCATTCCTATTCCTCTACCTTTTTCGGTATCCTCGTTCTTTTAGTCTGCATGCGTCCTTTTTACTTTCGTCACACAACTTTGGGCTTAGCAACCCGCTCACTGTCCCGCGTGTGTGTTTCTAGGACCATGTGCGTGTGCTAGCTGTCCTGCCTGTTCTGCAAGGCTATGTGGGTATATGCATGCTATTCTGCAAGTTCGTCTGAAAACTGCGTGGGAGCATGCTTGTTGTTTTTGCGCATCCGCTTGCAAGCTGCGTGGGTGCATGCTTGCTGTTCTGCATGCCTGGCCATAGCCTGTTGGTGTCCCCCAGTCTGGCTGCGACCCACGTTACTTAGTGTCTGCATGTGGATGCGGTGACACGCTGCGTTCTCAGTGGCCCGTGACCCCTTCTTACTACGTCGGCCTTATGCTGCGCGTGCCCAAGGTGCAACAACCCACGTCCTGGGGTCAGTTGCTTGATGCAGCTGCCTCTTCTGGAAGGACCCTGGGTGAGGCTCATGCTGCACTTCAACCAACTAGCCTGCAGCAACTGTCTGGGACCCACGTTGGAAATGTTGAGGTAAGGATCCTTTGTTGATATTCATGTCCGCCTTTACTTAGGGTGGACATGAGGCTTGTTGGGGTTCACAAGTTACGAAAATCATAATAATAGTAATAATAATAATAAAATAATAATAATAATAATAATAATAATAAAATAATAATAATAATAATAATAATAATAAAATAATAATAATAATAATAATAATAATAAAATAATAATAATAATAATAAAAATAATCATAATCATAACACTAACATCAATGTAAGGAACGGGTAATGGCAGGACGACAAATCGCATATTGCAAAATCTTACTGAAAGACAGGAAGTCTGACACTGTTCAGAAAGCAGAAATGTACCGAATCCGAATGTTAGTGCGAGTATACTCTTGCTATCACCAACATAAGTATTCCGAGTCCTTCTTTCTACTCGGTGCTCTTTACCCTGACTACTAATGTGCAGCCAATTTCAGTTTACGATTTGCCAATGCACCCAATTGACATCATTAGTTGACTTGAAGTACATGAAGATGCCGACTTGCCGACCCTTATAGACCATCGCCAAGATCAGGTACGTACCCTTTCCTTACCCCCATCATCTTTCTCTCTTTCTCTCTCCGTGTGTGCGTCTGTTTGTTTGTTTGTGCTTGTTAGTCTGTTTGTTTACATCTCTTAGTCTGTCTATTTGTGTTTGTGTGTCTATTTTCTTGTCTGTGTCTGACTGTCTCTTCTCTCTTTCTCTCTCTCTCTCTGTCTCTTTCTGAGTGAGTCTGTTCATGTATGTTCGTGAATGTTTATAGGTGAACGCCTGTGCACCAATATGGGGTAATCCGGTATAGAGTCAAACAACACATGAGATTTTCTTTACCATACAGTCTCCAACAGGGAACAACCTTCCAAACGCACGTATCTGTGAATGGTTACCTGTCATTCTTACATTTTTGCTTTCAAATGTAACCGCCTCGATGCACTATGCTTGGAATGCACAGAAAGTAAGTGTTTTCTCCACTACAACACGGAAAGATACTCCGTCTATAACCGTACCTCTCTCTCTCTTTTTGTGGGTGTTTGCCTGTCTGTTCGTTTGCCTGAGTGTCTAACTGTGTGTCTGACTGTCTGTCTTGTCCGACGGTCTGTCTGTCCTCCCTCTCTCTTTCTCTCTCTTTATCTCTTCCTCCTCTTCTTCTTCTTCATCTTCCTCTTCTTTTCCCCTCTCTCTTATCAAATTTGTTCATTTCCTTTTGCAATTTGGACGACATTTGTCCTTTCTCGTAAACTGGTACTTTGAAATTGGTAAGGACTGTAACAACGTCATTGGCGTGAATTTTTGTTTCTTCTGGTTGTTTCTCGACCGTGTAGGTGTAAGTGTTATCACTGTGCACTATAAGTGTAAACACAGTTTCTGCGTATCCAAAGAGAAACGTGTATGAACCATAACAGAAATCATTTGGACTAGTCGTGAACATTGATCCTGCGCACCTTATCATCATATGTTGTCTGTTTTGTATCTACAGGGTCAGCACATCGTCTACACTGTCCCCTTCATGTTGGTTTTTCTCGAGCATTGGCATTCAAGTAAATATTCAAACTTTTAGCACCTGAATGCCACAAGCGGTTATCGGGTAGCTGAAAATTCAGGAATGAAAATTCTGAAGTGAGAGTTTTGGGCAGTTTCAAAATCATGAATGGTCCTGAAGTGGTGAAAGGTCCGAAGACTCTGAAAACCACCTGTTTAGGCAGGCTGCATCCTGAAGTGGTGAAAAGTGTCTTGAAGTGGTCAAGTGAGAGTTTGGGGCAGTTTGAAAATCCTGAATGGTTCTGAAGTGGTGAAAGGTCCGAAGACCATGAAAACCACCCTTCACCACTTGAGGATGCAGCCAACCTAAACAGGTAGTTTTCAGGGTCTTCAGAGCTTTCACCACTTCAGGACCATTCAGGATTTTCAGACCTGAATGATCCTGAAGTGGTGAAAGGTCCGAAGACGCTGAAAACCACTTGTTTAGGCAGACTGCATCCTGAAGTGGTGATGAAAAATATGACTGTTGTTAACCTACTCTTCTGAATGTATGGTGAACGACGGAGGTACGACAAACAAAATCACCTTCATCCAAACTCTTCACAGAACCATTCAATCAGGAGGAGCAGGGGGTGGTGTGTACAAAGGCAGAGTCGTAATCACCATGATGAGATGGTTTATGCTTACCTAGACATTCCCTTGTTCCAGAACGACAATCCATCCTTACCAATAAATGAAAATAATTAATAAAACAATAATAGTAGTAGCAAACATTAATAATAATAATAATCGTAAATCATAATAAATGAATTATGACTCTCCCTACGACCGGATACAGTCATGTCAGAGGACACTGTATTCAGGGTTGCCGCAATCTGTGGCGACCAAGTAAGTTTTTCTCTCTTCTCTCTACCTCTTTCCTTTCTTTCTTCACTTTCCTCATACCTATTCTTTTTTTCCTTCTTTCTTCTAACACCCCTCCTTCTATCCATGTGCGTTTTTTTCTTCTCCACTCTCGTCTCGTCTCTCTCACCACACGTTTTGCCCTTACTCACTCGTTCTTCTTCGTGCTCACCCTCTTTTTTTTCCACGCTCCTACTCTGTTCGCACTTGTCTTCCTCATGACCGCGCATTCATCATCTCTGTCCGCTTTCTTCTTCTACTACTTGCACTTGTGAATCGTTTTCCCTCCATGTATCACAGCCGCATTCACAACCAGATGCAGATGTACAGGGAGGATGAACATTGCGAATGACAGATTCTGCTGAAGCCAAATTGCAATGACACATTTGAAAGTCAGATAATCGTACGGTCTATTTCCCATCATCCACTCATCTTTCGATTTCAACTGCCGTATCTAGCCATATTTTCGACTTGATTACAAACAAAAAGCAACAATAGAATAAAAATAATAATAACAATAATAAATCTATAAAAAGATAATATTAATTAAATAAATAAAGTGGATGTGAACAACATTAATAAAATGTGTAAATCTGACCCAGTTTTTCGACCTGCTCCATTCACTTTAGAGAGTGTACCGCTAATGCATGTAGTTAGCCGACTCGTTATTAGTACCTGCTGATGACTCGCGCTTGACATTCCTTATTCAAGATCGATACTTACAACAATCTATTTCTCGTTGTGTTATCTGCCGTGAATACTGTCAGACTCATTATCGTGGCATTCATACTATGCTCATCACGCGCACATGTTTCCATCCTCATGTTCCTCTCCCCTTTTTACTCACTTCTTCTTTCTGACGAATGTCATCTCCCCCCTTATTTGCTTGTTCATTCTCGCTGTGCTGTATGTCTGAAACTCGATTCAATGGGGGGGTTCCGTTGAAAAGTTCAATGGTCATTCAACCCCCGTTACAGCGCTGTGCTATACCGCGTTAGAACGGGGTACAACGCGGCCCGCGAATTTTTTTTTCGCCGGCAAAAAAAAAAAGAAAAAAAAAAAGGGTATATATTTTTTTGCGCTCTACATCCCTATATTTTTATTTTATTTTTTGAGCATTTAAATTATTTTAAAAAATACAAAAACCTAACCAGACTTAAAACACATCATTTTTTTTTTTTTTTACATGTGTTAGCCGAAAAAGTAAGAAGATCTTGGTTCCACTCCTCTCCTTAAACCACCAGTACCTCGCCCAACTTTCAACGTTGGGGGGGAGAGAGAGAGAGAGAGAGAGAGAGAGAGAGACAGAGAGAGAGAGAGAGAGAGAGGGCATCAGCCAGTGTATGATGCCGACGGCGTCAGACACAAGCTGACACCCTCTCTCTCTGTCTCCCTCCCAACGTTGAAACCAGAATGAATCTTCTGCGTTATCACGGAAGATTCATTCTGATTTAAATGTTGGGAGAGAGAGAGAGAGAGAGAGAGAGAGAGAGAGAGAGAGAGAGAGAAAGAGAGAGAGAGAGAGAGAGAGAGAGAGAGAGCGTCAGAGAGAGACTCATGCCGAGTTTGGTGCACCAAACTCGGCGTTAGACACTGGCTGACGCCCTCTGTCTCTCTCTCCCAACGTTGAAATCAGAATGAATCTTTCGCGTTATCGCAGATGATTCATTCTGATTTCAACGTTGGGAGAGAGAGAGAGAGAGAGAAAGAGAGAGAGAGAGAGAGAGAGAGAGAGAGAGAGAGAGAGAGAGAGAGAGAGAGAGAAAGAGAGAGAGAGCTCCCAACGTTCAAATCAGAAT
>BFEA01000059.1:1554635-1566737 GCA_003427395.1 Chara braunii
TTGATAAATCTGATCGGCGGCCGTCGTTTCGTTTCGGCCGCTGCAAAGGTCGGATGCCTACCCGAGGCCCGCTATTTTCCAAGCGGCAAAGGTACTGGTGGTTTAGCATATCAAACATCACCCGTCCCCAAATTTTCGATTTTTTTTTTTTTTTTGCATAGGCCTGCAGCGACCGACGTGCGCAGGCCAACCGCGCGCGCGGATTTTGAGGGCGCGCGCCCGCTTGCGCGTGGTGCGGTTGCGCATAGACTCGGTCGTGCGGACTCGGCCGCGGGGTTGCGGCCTAGGATCCTGGCCGCGAACTTGGATCCTGCGGTCGTGGCCTAGGGTGCCACGTAGACGGGGAGTATCCCTTTTCCACGGAGACATTCAATCTGACTGTTCCAGACATGTTTCATTTCTCCGAGTTATGTTATCAAAATAAGGAGAAAAGTTATTTCTAACAGTTTTGTTTTTTTTTTAATTTTTTGTTTCTAATTTATTGATGTCGAAATGACGTCACACCGTTGAGTTTTCTGAACTCAACAACGGTAGGTGGGACCAGACCCCTGGACTTTGTGGTTAGAGTTAAAAAAAAAAAAAAAAAAAAAAAAAAAAAAAAAAAACAGGATTCAACGTGGATTCAACGGGACTCAACGGGGATTCAACGGGGATGCAACGGGATTCAACAGGGATTCAACGGGATTCAAAGGGATGATTTTTCACGCTCGTCCAGCGACGTGTTCGAGGCCCAATGCGCCCTCCCCGTTTAACAGTATTCAACGGGGAGGGCCCGTTGTACTATTCAACGGGGATTCAACGAGCCCCTGAGGGCTATTCAACGGGTACAACGTCGTTGAAACTTTTCCGTTGCACGTTGAATAGACACATAGTCGCTATGCGCATATTCTCTCTCTCTTTCTTTTTTTTGTTTTTTTTTTCTCTCTTTCTCACATACACACACTCACATGTAGATGTACTAATGCACTTTTCTAAGTCCTAGCGGTAGATTTACTCACTTTTTTTCATCTTATCGATGGAAGTAGCGCGAGGACAGCGAAAGATTCATCCAATTTTTCTCATCCTATCGATGGATGTAGTGTGAGACCAGCTGAAGATCCATACAATTTTGCCCATCCTATCGATGGATGTAGTGTGAGACCAGCGAAAGATCTATCCAATTTTGCTCATCCTATCAATGGATGTAGTGAGAGGACAACGAAAAATTCACCCGATTTTGCTCACAAATTTGCCAGAAAACTCTCTCTTTCTCTTTCTTTCATACACACACATACATGCATATATCCTTATGCATCACTACAATAGTGTACATACTTGTGCGGTAATGGCAGTTTATCCTATTGTTAGAGGCATCATAGTATCAGTCATGGAATAGGAGACTTCCATGTTCCCTCTCTCTCCTCATCACCGTTACATTCGTCTGTTTTTTAAAGATGACTGTCCTAGTCTCCCGCCATCGTAGAGGAGCTGCAACGCAATGCGACCCGTTACTAAGCGCCGCATATTGAGACTACAGTACGCGGGGCATGACAGGTACAAGCAAGCGTCTCAACAAAGTCGGGCGGTTGACAAGTCCGACCTTATGACACCGTCAGCAACATCGACGGATGTGTCTCCTAGGTAAGAAGCGGGCTCAGGGTCGAGGCATCTGCTCCACCGCTCCTCGGTGCCACTCGAATGGCAGAGAGCGCAGGGCACCTTTACTGAGTCGCGATACCTCCGAAACGGAACACACGACGACAACACCTCAACAACTCGTCGCCGCTCTCTTATGGAATAACAGAGTTGAGGCGGAGAGTCGATGACGAGCAACATCGCCCACATCGTTTGTAGCGGATCGCTAACTGGGGTGCTGCTTGTGATCAGGTATCTACCTCAGCAAGAGGGAGAGAGAGAGAGTGCATGCAATGTTTCTCCCACATTCTTTTCAATCTTCCTTCTCCTTCTCCTTCTCCTTCAAGTTCTTCTTTTTCTTCCTCTTCTTATTCTCCTTCTCCCCATCGTTTCCTTTCTGCCTCTCTGTGCGAAAGAGGTCAAATGAGTCCCAATCCCTACCATCGCCATGGATTTGTTGATAATATCGGTGGTCACCTTACACTTTCTCTCTCTCTCTCATACATTCACGCAAGTAGTAGTTGTGCATATTTTCATGATATGGCGTTAGACTCATTCAATTTTGTTCATCCTATCGGTGGTGGTGTCATGAGAGCGGTTGAGAGACTGTCTCTTATACACATCTAGATGTGTATAAGAGACAGTAATATCGGTGGTCACCTTACACTTTCTCTCTCTCTCTCATACATTCACGCAAGTAGTAGTTGTGCATATTTTCATGATATGGCGTTAGACTCATTCAATTTTGTTCATCCTATCGGTGGTGGTGTCATGAGAGCGGTTGAGAGATCGGAGACTTTCCCACTATTTTTTCCTCCTTGTTGCCGCCATCGTCAGTAGGCAGCTCGACGCTCCCAGTAACGCAGTATGATCCGTTACGATGCGTCGTACATCGAGGCGACAGCCTGGGGGCATGACTAGCACAAGCGTGCCTTCTAACGAGTCAGGCGGAACATGGTCCTTCCTTACGACGCCATCGGTGGATGCTTTACGTATCCTACAATTCTTCAACCTCATATATGGTAAGTAGCGGATACATTGTCGAGACTCCGACAATAAGACAATAGGTGCGTATTCGATGCTTTTCACTTTATTCAGAATCATTCCGTTGGTAGAAGCGACGGCGGCATGTTTAATAGCTAGGGAAGTAATTAGCACGTGTTGATGATTTGTGCTCACTAGGCTTCTTCCTCACTTACGATCGGTAATTATAACGATCTACCCTCATTAAAGAAGGCGAAATAATAAATAGTAGTAGTAGTGATCTTAGTAATAATAACAAATAGTCATGAAAAAGTATTATAATTACCCCTCGTAACTTATGAGATAGGTCGAGAGTAGGGAGGGGCATGACTAGCACAAGCGTGCCTTCCAACGAGTTGGGCGGAACATGGTCCTTCCTTACGACGCCATCGGTGGATGCTTTACGTATCCTACAAGTCTTCACCCTCATACATGATAAGTAGCGGATGCATTGTCGAGACTCCGGCGAGAAGACAATAGGTGCGTATTCCAGGCTTTTCACTTGATTCATAATCATTCCGTTGGTAGGAGCAACGACGATATGTTTAATAGCTAGGGAAGTAATTAGCGCGTGCTGATGATTCGTGCTCACTAGGCTTCTTCCTCACTTAAGATCGGTAATTATAACGATCTACCCTCGTTATAAAAGGCGAAATAATAAATAGTAGTAGAAGTGATCTTAGTAATAATAACAAATAGTCATGAAAAAGTATTATAATTACCCCTCGTAACTTATGAGATAGGTCGAGAGTACGGAGGAAAATCGATAAACGAAGGAGAACGCAAGGGACCCACCTTCAAGTTGTCTCCTTTTGAAGAATCGTCTGTCGCTCGTGTCCTATACCGCGTGGCGTACTCGTCCAGATAACCGATGGTAACTTGATTCCGAAATAACGTCCCAAGCTTCGTTCAAAATCGTTCTTATCGACTGTCTCGTTTCTCCTCCTCACCCTCTCCTCGTATCTTTACTCCTTCCCCTCTTCTTTACTCGATCTACCCTACTACCTTCCTTCTTCCCTGCTCCAGCTGTCTCTCTTACTTCTCAATCTCTTATTCTAGCGGAAAATATTTGCACCTTATTTTTCGGCAAGATACAACAGAAACATAACCGTATAACGAGCGTTCTTTTTTCTCCTCTTCGTCCCCTTTTTGCTAACCCCTTCTCCTTTCTTATGCGCTTCTCTCCTTCCTTCCTCCCTCGCACTCTTGTCTGTACTCACGATCAACTGTTGCTCTCCTCCCGCTTGTGTTTGCGGTCGTTCATACACTCCTGTTAGTTTGTTTTTGCACAAGCACGTTGCTTACTCTCTCCTAAATATCTGGTCGCTTGATGTTTTTTTCCTCACACTCGTACTTGCGGTCAGCTCCTGCTCTCGCGGCCTATTACTAATCCCTTCTGCGTTTAGCTTATAATAACTATGGCTTGCCTGCTCATATTTACCTTCTGCTTTCACTTTTTTTTTCTTTCTCCCCCCCCTCTTTCAGCATCGACCCCGCGAGCGCACTTATGGCCCGCTGTTTTATCCTTTACTCGAAAAATTTGCCCCTTAAATCATGGCAGATTCATGTGATATTTTACTATTTTCTAAGAACAAAAAATACACATTGTATTGGACTTCAAATTTATAAGGCAGCGTTCTTCATCCCTAGTTCGCATTGCGACCTTGACAAATCTAGTCTTGCTGTCATCCTAAATGCAGGAGCACGAAGCTACGCAGATCTAGATTTTGATTGTAATGTCCGTTTTTTCTCTTACTCTTTTTTCTTTTCCAATGTCCCCAGCGGAAGATTCATTGTTGTCAATCACACGACTGAGTTCGTTGAGACCATTGCCTTTCGTACTAGGCTCCCGGTAGTTTTCAGAGAGAGGGCGTTACTCTCCTCTTACCCAATGAATCTTTCATCCTATGTAAGATTTATTCGGAGTGACAGCTTAAAAGCTCGTGCAAAATCCAAAGGAACCTAAAAAAGATATAATGCACCGAAACTAACCGAAAAACTAAGAAAAAAAAGGAAGATAATAATAATAATAATAACCAAATTACGGTTCTTTATGCCCTGTTCTGCCAACTGTTGGGCTTCTGTCACGACAGGAGCCCACAATTGTTACCAACTGTTTAGTTCTTGATTTATTAGTTGCGGGTTCAAACCTCGTTTATTCGGAAGTGGAGTTCAAATGGCCAGGGCTTACCACGATCTTCATCAAAATGAATTCGCTCAGAGGGCAGGATGGACTCAATCCCCGCACCTCCTACGTATCAATCCACACCTATACCTACTGGGCTAGCTCTTAGCTTAATTAAAACAAAGGCAGTCTCGATATAGATAGAGCATAAGGCCTAGTTTAGTCGGTTAACAAGCCCACAACCCGTTCTCTATAGTAGGATTCGACCGGCATCGGTCGTTGCCGCCTAGATATCGCAGACAACATGATGTTTCTTTTGGCTTCCCCGGCTTCATGGTCGGGGCCTATACTAATTTCTCAACCCCACTTTCGGATTTATGGTGGGACGCGTTGCCGTTTTCCCAACTCCCGTCAATGCCTGACTCCCACAAATTCTAATTAACTAACCCATCTTGGTACTTCAGCCAGAAACCCCTGACTAAGTGTGTTGTCGTCGCATCCCCCACGACCTCTCTCGTTTCTGTGTGTCCTTCCGGCCCGTATGGCTGAAGGCGTTTAATTTTAACTTACCTTCACCTATTGTTGTATGCGCCGCTTTGCCGCGTATGGCCACTTAGCAACCTTGGCCTCAGTGGTCGAGGAGTTCGCCTCACGACACTATGCCAAAACATTCTTACTTTTTACTCTAGACTGTCCTCGACACAGCAACCGGTACCGATACTGTATCTCATGCAAAATTATGAGCAAATACCCTTGTAAGGGTGTTTGCTGCAGCACCGGCTATCTATCGATAGCTTGAGCGGCCACCCAACCGTGCAGGCCGCGACGCCGGCTTCTCGGCTCCCGACGCGAAATCAAATCCCGCAGCCCCATACCCGACGCGACCGTTCTTTTTAGTCTACCTAGGCCCTGAATTGCGCGGCTGCTAGCATAGGTCTAGCTTTACCATTTCCATGTCCGCATGCCTTTGCGGCCTCGAGAAAAACTGCCGACTACCGCCATTATTTTTGGACGACGCAAGGGTCCGAACTGAAGTTCAAAAAAGTTTCAGTCTTTCAGTCATAGGTTTGTCTGAATGAACTTTTGGCAGACATCAATCACATCAAGTCCTTCAGTTCAACGAAAAGGTCAGACAACATTCGACAGTGGAAAACCCCGAGCAGATACCCTTGTAAGGGTGTCTGTACCGTTTTGTGCCATACTTGTGCCAACTTCCTTGACCATGCTATCGATGTGGGGGTATGGGGCGGCATCACATGTATTCCACGGGGAGACGGAGCCAACTACTACGGTTGACATGATGCTCGTCAGGCTGCAACGGTGGAGATCCGATTGTAAGGCTGCAACTGAGTTGCGGATGCTCACATCCTGACATCCACCGTAGCATGACGACACATGAGGCGATCGGGGCGAAGCAGACACGATGCCAAGGCCATGACACCACCGTCCACTGTCCCGGTGATGTCGATCTCGGCATCCAGGCTACGGACACCCACCACCACCAAACAGCACTTGGCGTACCTTGCTCGCGTCGAAGCGGGCATCCTGCCATTACACCTTCACTTACTATCAGCGGGGCAGCACACCTTTGGGCCGGCGTCGCTGGACCGCCCCATGCCATGGACCCAAGCAATGGACACCGCCCTCTGTGAGGAATCGCGTGGTTCGATCCATGCTCGCAAGGGCTGGCATGCGATAAGTTCCAAATTTCTGGAAGGTCCCTCTAACGTGGAGATTTCACACCTCCTCCACCAATCCAGCGACTTCGCGCGTTTTGCAGGCAGGCAATGGCTGTGCACATACGAGGCATCGTGAAGCCGGGTTCTGACCGCATTCGTGAGTTTTTAGCCCGGTTCTGACACCATTCGTGAGTTTTTACTGACAGGATTCACGCGGGCACTGTGCGGGAAACGAAACGAAATAGTTTTTGTTCTCGTTTTCTTTGCTGTCCGGCAAGCCCCTAGGCCGTCTACTTCTCATCTCGGCGATATCCCATGATGGCCCATCAAGCAGTGCTCCCCAAACCCTTCCACAAGGTTCTGCCTGCTGCGCCAGGGTGGGGGGCAAGTACGTGGGGTATCATGTAACACCAACCACGCATGTGTACAAGCTGTGAGGGCCGACCCGAATGGAACCCACAACCTCTTGCTTGGAAAGCGGGAGTTCTAACCAACTGGGCTACCACGCTTGCCCCCTCTGGAGGGTAGCGTAGCCAGGCCTGGCCTCTTTTTTGTTTGCTTGTGTTTTTTTTTTTTTTTGGACCATTTCTCAATTTACGCGTGTCATCCTTGTGCAGGGGCCATGCTAATCTTCTCTGTATCGTTCCAGTTTTAAAGGATGTCTCGGAGGACTTTGTTTGCTAGTAGAGCGCTGACCAGTCTGCAGTTCCGAAGTACGAAGCTTTTTTTAGATCCCCGAGATTTGCGACATCGCCTTGGTACTCACCAAATGTGAAGAAAAACAAACTGTGGCGGGCGAATATGCCCATCGCCTATGGCCAGATACTTTCTCCATTTCACACATTTGGTGAGTACTGCAGCCACGCAGCCACAGGAAGACGCTGCGTCAGCATGAAACTGGTGGTGCAAAGGTTGAAGTTCCACACGGCGAATGGCGCACATCGATTACAGCTGTGAAGCTTTGCGTGATTGGGCCGAGCCACACCACTTGCCAACCCCAAATATTATATTTTCAATGCATCTGAGCCGATTTTTCGCCCAGCTGCATTCAAAATCTTGGCATTTGGCGAGTGGCGCGGCGAGGGAGCTGGCAAGTTGCGAGCTTTTGGAGGCTGTCGTTCACGCTGACTGCAGTTATCGGACAAGGATGATTACATTGCTTAGAAATTAGAATATTCCCGCCGAAGGACTTCTTGAGCCGAGCCTGACTGTAATTGCGCTCAGATTCAGGTCAGACGCTCATTGGCGCCACGCAGAAAGGCTGCTGAGGTCGTACGTACGCCCCAACTATTGGGAACGCACCGGGACGTGATCGCGATCAGATGCCCACCGAAGAGAACTGGTGGACGCCCTCAGCGCTCCCTTATGCCTCGCCGTTTGTCGTATTCCTGCCCCGGCAGTCGGGCGGTTCTTAAGACCAAGGTGCTTGCAAGCCCCTACAGCCAGGAGATACGCAGCAGCTTCCATCCGGGGTTGCCGGTTCTGGTGCTGCTTTCCTGCAGTAGAGGGCGAAGGATTGTACGCTGGACGTTGATCCTCTCCCTGCCTCCTTGTCAACTCCTCCAGAGTTGGGTTGCTAGTAGTGTGTGCCCTAACAATCTGCTAAGGCGTTCCATCTTCCCTTTCTCTCTCTCTCACACACACACACAACACACAGACACAGAGAGAGCGAGATGGCGGCCAGGTCTGCGGTGGTGATGTCGTTGAAGCGTGTGGGGCAGAGATTGCTGACGGGGCAAGGTGCCGCTGGAATGAGGCAGGCGATGGGAGCGGCCAGCGGAATGGGAGCATGGCGACAGACGAGTCGAAGAGGATACGCTGCGGCGCCATCGTCGGAGCCGCTGAAGGTGCAGGTTCAGACACCTTACAAAGGATACAAGATTGACCCGCCTTCAACAGAGGTGCAAACGAGCGCTGAGGAGCTTGTCAAATTCTACGAGGAGATGTATCGAATGCGTCGCATGGAGTTGGCATTCGACAATCTCTACAAGGGCAAGCTGGTGCGCGGTTTCTGCCATTTGTACGACGGGCAGGAGGCAGTCTGTGTCGGACTAGAGGCTGCAATCACCCCCGAAGATACCATTATTACTTCATACAGAGATCATTGCATCCAGATCGGCCGCGGAGGGAGGGTCCAGGATGTGATGGGAGAGATGTTGGGTCGCAAAGACGGCTGTTCCAAGGGCAAAGGCGGCTCGATGCACATGTATCGCCGCGAAACCAACTTCTACGGCGGGCAGGGCATTGTCGGTGCTCAGACTCCTATTGGTGCAGGCCTGGGCTTCGCTCTCAAGTACCTCAACAAGCCAGCTGTCAGTATTACCATGTACGGAGATGGTGCCGCCAATCAGGGCCAGTTCTTCGAGTCTCTGAACATGGCGGCCCTGTGGAAGCTGCCCGTTCTGTATCTCTGCGAGAACAACCACTACGGGCTGGGCACTGCTGATCGGAGGGCGGCAAAGAGCATCGACTTTTACACTCGCGGGGATTATGTTCCTGGCCTCTGGGTCGACGGTATGGATGTCTTGGCTGTGAAGAAAGCCATCGCTTTTGCCAAGGAGCATGTGCTCTCTACGAGCGCGCCTATGATCGTTGAAGTCGATACGTACCGTTACCATGGTCATTCCATGTCTGACCCCGGCAGCACCTATCGGACGAGAGAGGAGATCACCGGAATTCGGCAGACAAGAGATCCGATCGAGAGAGTGAAGAAGCTGCTTCTTGGAAACGATTTGATCTCCAAAGAAGACCTCAAGGCTGTCGAGAAGACGGTCACCAAGGAAGTAAATGAAGCAGTCGAATTCGCTAAGAATAATGCTGAGCCCGATGGCAGAGAGCTCTACAGGGACGTGTATATCAATGGGACTGGAATCAAGCTGTACGGCGTTGACCGGAAAGTAACGGCGCTCGAGGCCGATGCTGTCTGATCGGGGACATTCTGTTAACTTCGGTATTGTGCTCGATTTCACAGGGGAGTTAGTTTGATGTTGATTGGATTTATTTATAGGAGGCGAATAATACGTAATTATAATGGACTACGAGTGATGTAGGTACCCGTGTTTTTGCTTGTTTAAGTGCGTACTGCGGGCGCATCTCAGGTTTGCCGGCGAGACCGATCTTGAAACTTTTTTCTTAGGTTTTCTTCTCTGTCTTAATTGATCGCTGCTACGCTCGTTGATGGAAACTCTCTCACTCACCGATGTTAAACGAGACCGACCCAGACAAGGGCAGGGGGGAGAGAGAGAGAGAGAGAGAGAGAGAGAGAGAGAGAGAGAGAGAGAGAGAGAGAGAGAGAGAGAGAGAGAGAGAGAGAGAGAGAGNGGGGGGGGGGGGGGGAGAGGAAAGAGAGAGAGAGAGAGAGAGAGAGAGAGAGAGAGAGAGAGAGAGAGAGAGAGAGAGAGAGAGAGAGAGAGAGTTTTTCATCGATACGAACTCGTTCATGGCGGAGATCTGGGTGTTCTTATGTTAATAACTTCGCTGTCGGTGGATTCAATCAGCGACACACATGATGCTTTGGATTATTGATCTTCATCAAAGATCCGAAGCGGTCCTACTTTCCTGTTTTCTCATTTCTTTTCTTATTTTTCAAGATGCTGTTATTTATCTTTTTTTTTTTTTCATGATCACGGATCCGATTGTTGCTGTAGCAATCACTGCCAGAAGCATTGGCCTTCCCAGAGACGGACGTCTTGTTATTTTCTCTGCCAGTATAACGTGTTCTTTCGTAATTGGTGTCGATCGTGCGTTGCAAATCGTGTGACTTTTGGATGCAATCATGCAAAAGAGCGAGAGACTGTGTGTGTCTCTCTCTACCCGCGGTTCTTTTTGCCTTCGCTTCTCTTCTCCTCTCCTCACCTCTCTTCTTATGTTTACCTGTCCGCTGTAAAGCCATGCTCTGCTGCCTATGTCGCCGATGTCTCCCTCTCTATCTCTTTGTCTCGATCTCTCTCACACACGCACCTTCTCTTCGACTTTCTCACTCTCCCTCCCTCCTTTCTCTGCGGCCTTCCGATCCCTTGCCCTCTTTTTGCACTTGTCCTCTCTCGAGGCAAGGTTGATTTCTTCTCAAAGCACGGGGGATCTCCTTGTCACGACAAGGCATGAGAGAGCAGAAAAATAAAAATTCCGCTTCTTCTAATTCCTTGTTTGGTTACCAACTTACAAAGACCATATCGAAAGTTTAAATCTTTGTTTAACTGCTGGTACACCACTTATTTGTTGTTTGGCCGAGTTCAGAACGAACCTGCTATTCATGGCTGTCCTTTTTTTTTTTTTTTTTTTTTTAATATTCTTCGCTGTCCTTAGTTTCCAGCTACACAAGAAAACTGCATCCACACCTCGGTAGAAGGTTGCAGTGAAATTCACATCTCCACGCACTTCATGTGTCTCTCCTCGCTCGGATCGGATACATGGAGTCCGTGGAGATGTGACTTTCACTGGAACCTTCTATCGAGGTGCGGATGCAGTTTTCCTTGTGACTTGTGTAGCTGGAAAAATAAAAAGAGGTGGAATCTGTGGATGCACTCTCCTTGTGCCTTGTGTAGCGATGAACCTTGCTTCCTCCAACTCGAAGACGTTTTTTTTTTTGTTTTTTTTTTTGTTTTTTTTTAAGACAAGCTCTTTTTTTTTTTTTAAGACAAGCTCCATCTATTGGTGGGGAGCAGCACCTGCTGGAAACCGGGTCCAGCGTCCCATAGATACAACCATTTCCTTACTGATTGGCACAAACTGGGAAGACGTATTTTTAAGTCATTTGTTAATGATAAGTCAAATTAATCTGTTTCTAAGTCATTCGTTAATGATAAGTCAAATTATTCCTTTCTTTCAAGATTCCTAACGGTTAAGTCAAATTCTTTTCCCTGAATTAAACACTGAACTGAATGAGGTATGCAAACATTGCAAGGCTTCGCGAAACAGAATTATACAGATTTCGATTCATTCGAGTGCGTAAAACAGAAGTGTAGTACGTTTATGTTTCTATGTTGATCCGTTTGTTCATTTTGTCGGTGTTATCTCTGTTTTCCTTTTCTGGGACACACCCGAGACCGTACAACATTGTCAGATTGTCTTAGTACTACTACGGTTTTTTTTTGCTTTGATCCAAGCTCCCCAGTTTGGATGTGCTCGATGAATCGTTCTGAGTACTGTCACAGTATCAGGAGTCGAAGCAGAAAAGGGCACGCCGCTATTTTTTGACAGAGGTTTCTTTCTTGGGTGAATTGCAGAGGTATTTCTTCACAGAGGTTTCTTTTTTGACAGTTTTGTTTGTGGTGATATATCTGAGTACAAAACAGACGCGGGTGAGTACAAAACAAATGGTGATAGATCAGACGCAAAGAGTCTGCTACGGCGTTGTGAGGCAGTCCGTTTGCTATCAATAGCGATTTCGTCAAAACGGACATTTTTTTTTTTAATAACGAAATTGAAACCTTCTTATTGCTGTTTCGAAGTTTGGCAGCAAAAATGTCGTCCGTTCGAAGTTTCCTTTGCAAAAATAGAAGTTTCGTTGCAGCTTTATCACATTCCCATAGTTTGCCGGCAAAAATACCGCGTTTTGGCCAGTTTCACAGCAAAGGACGCCTAGACCTCTGGCCTCAGGGACTCAGGGACTCAGCTTTCTGGCCTGAGGCAGTCTGCGTTTTTTTTTGGGGGGGGGGGGGG
>BFEA01000059.1:1572176-1607753 GCA_003427395.1 Chara braunii
GACGGTCCCCCAGTTCAGTTTCCCCATCCCCGCCCGGACGAGTACATACACACATACATGCATGCAATCAACAACCCTTGACAGGACATCTAATCATCCATGGACCTTCGACGTCACTCATGCGCATAACCAGCTCCCATCACTCGGGGCGTCACACACACGACATGCATAGACAAAGCAGCAATGGATATAAAAGCGAGTCCTTCTTGTACACAAAAATTTCAATTAACTGCCGCCCCCAGGCGCAACTTTCAAAATTTCCCAAGACCACCGACCACCATAGCCACAAGGCCCTGCCGCGGCCGGCGTCCAATCACCACCACTGCTCAGTCCTCCGACTGCTTCGCCCGGAGACTACCGCGGGGTCCACCCCACGTCGTCACTCCGCCCGTCCTTGGGCTCGTCGAGCCTGTTCGACGCCGCGGACTCTCGCGCATAGCTCGCGCAGCATTGCAGCCGAGATCAAAGAGGAGGAGAGGAGAGGGTTGCTCAAATTTATAGCGCGGGAGGCGGCGGGTTAACAGCGCGAGGTGCGGGCAGCGCAGGGTGTAGATGAGCAAGACAGGAGAGAGAGAGGTGGGGAGTTAGACGGTTCGATCCGCGGGATTGCATGGCTACGTGATTGGGGTGTTCGTCCAAGTGGTGCGTGGTTTCCCGCTTTCCACATTGATCCAACTCATCCGAGCATCCCAACTACGCAGCCAATCACTTCGTGGAGGAAGACGGGGTAAGGATCAAGCTGGGCGTAGGGAAGACGAAGAGTCCTGCATGGGGAAAACGGGCGCAGCAAGAAGGGAAGATGGCGCGAGGATGCAAAGCAAGAAACGGGGATGCGAGACGCGCGAAGAAATCGGAGCTTGGGCGCGCACGCAAAAATTCAAAAAGTCCCAACCGCACCCATTTCTCGGTTTTCATACCGCGACCGCTATTCGCCCGCGGGAGTTATTAACCAAACAAAATGAAAAAGGCGTTTCAAAAAGAAAACAAAAGCAAAAAAAAAGAAAAGCCCCTTTCTATCCGCGCCCATATTTTGGGGCTTCCGCAGGATTTTTCCCCAGGGATACGGCAAGCCGCGCGGTACGGATCTGAGCTTATCACACGCAAACCCCCTCCCGCCCCGATCCCGAAGTCTCCTGCCGCCACGTGGCCAGAAAACCCGTGAACGGTCCCCACCGTTCACGGATTTTGGCTCCGGTGACCGGCAAGTCACGTTCACGGGGAAGGCATTGCTGCGACTGTCTGGAGATGCTGCCAAATGGATCTGGTCTACCTCTTCCTCATTGTTCGTGAGTAGACTCTTGAGAATAACCTGGCCGATCCAACTGTGGTGTCAGGGTTGTAACGAACCATTTCCTGTAATCGTGCAACTTTCTGTGCGAAGTTGCCTTGGGGAAATGAGACGGGCCGGATGGGTGAGTTGCGGGAAGATGGGTTGGTCGGGCTGATTGCGTGGATGCCCTCGTTTCTTTTTGTTTTCTGTGGAAATATGTTAGGTCGGTGTCGGGAAAGTCCCGCGCCGACGATTGGGTTACCGCGCCTTAGCGAGCGCGATGAACAACGGTTGCCATGACTTCTTTCGTGTTCTACTGTGAGCACTAGGAATTTTTTGGCGCGACCATCGCGCGGGAATATCATTTTTTGAATTTTCAACTGACGCCGAGCCCCCACGGGCTAGCGGAATTGCTTTTGGGCTCTTAGGAAATTACTTTTTGCAATTAGGACTTAGGCTAGGAATTTAGCTACTCTAAATTTTGCTACACTGCGCTTCTTACTCGCGCACATCTCACGACACTAGGAACTGGGCTCTGACTGGATCACACCCTTAATCCTGCGTAACTGTCCTTTTTGGCGGGTGCGATTGTAACTGTACCTTTCTTCTTTCTTGGTTTCCTCGTGTTTACCCGCCTTCTCCTTCTTCCTCGCTTTGCATACTCTGTTCTAATTGGCCTGAACGCCTGCATGACCGGATCGATGTGTGGAGTGTGGCTACGACCCCCACGTCGTGGCCTGGCCATGCAGACGTAGGCACTTCTTCTCTTCTCCTCTTGACCTCTTGGGCTTAATCCCATACCTATCACGAAAGCATGCATGCTATAAATTTTGCAAGCGCGATTAGTTTGCTCTCTAAGAACCTTGGAGTTAGCGCGATCAGTGAGGGTCGGCTAACGAGTCAGCTTGAGAGGTGAGTCGACGAGAGAGTTGGGCGATCCGACGAGCTGGTGTCGGGTATGCGGGGTTGACGTGCGGGGCCGCAACGGACTGTGGCGCACAGGCGAACCTGGTTTGCATGCTCGAACCAAGCGGGGTGACAACTCTGAGTTGGTGCGAGGCAACAGACTGCATGCATCGGGAATGTAGGGAGAGAGAGAGAGAGAGAGCAACGATGGGTGTGGGATGAGGTTCTTTCTTTTGTTGATCTGTATAATTTTGGCGCCTGCTATGGCCGATTTTGTTGCGGCCTTTTCGGACTTTCTCTTTGTAAATCATCTCGGATTTTCTTCGTGGTTTTTGCCTCGTGTATGCATGGAATGAATGAGAACTCTTATCCGTTAGTGGCGAGACGGTTAACGGGGGCCCAAATATTCGCCGTTTTCGTTGGCAATGGCGGTGCAAATTTCAGTTCAGTGCAATTCGGTGCAAATTTCATCGAAAATAACACCCCTGGTTAACCACGTGTGGATCTTTTTGGATTTCCAATCTTGTTTTGCGATGCCTGTTTCGTCACCTTCTATTATCCATCTGCATGAGCCATACTCTCAGATCTGATTGGAAGCACTCGCTATGGATGTTTGGGTGTAATCATTAGTCTTCGATCACCAAGAATGTTGTGAGGAGTTGATTGTCCTTTCCCCTTTTCTCTCCCTCTTCGTCACATGTATGGCATGGATCTGAATGTAATGTCTGGATCTCACCCAACATAGCATGAGTAGGATAGTTGCATGTAGGCCGAACACGATCGGTACACCGAACCCAAGACCGATCCATTTTCTCTCATGCGTGCGCTCGCGTACGACCGCGATCTCGAGAAAAGTCGAGTCACCGCGTACGCGCTCGTCTGCATGAGTCGACCTTGAACTCAATATAAGGATGCAGGAAACCGAGTTCACTAAACGGATATGGCTGTGGAATTTCCCTCTTGGATCCCCGATTGTGAGAGCCTGAGGGACCTCAAATATCGCAAATACTGGGAAGGTGAACAACTCAGACGACGGGGAAACTTAAGAAACCCGGAATTCCCCTGTCTGACAGAGAACGACCGATTGTGCGCAAGGGACTTTCACTGTGCCGTAACTAACGATCCTAGGGGCCCCGACTACCCGGATACTTATAACACGCAATATTACATATCCCCCGGCTTCGTCGTTATTACCACTAGTTTCCCTCTCTTTCACCTCCTTCTTCCACATCACCAGCTCACAGTGGTGTCGTGAAATTCCATAGCCCACTACTGGCCCCGCACACCGTGCAAAAAGTGTCAGCGGCACCAAGTACATCGAGCTTCGGAAATTGCTCGGCGAACCCTAACCGAAGCCGAGCGGCGCCGACAACTGGTCGAACCGCGCGATCGCCACTACAACCCATGAAACCGACCACAGTGACGCAGCTGGCAGAGACGATAATCCCAGACACGATCTTCACGAACCATCTTGCACCATTGTCCCTAAACTTGTCACCGGAGATCTCAGTTCCGACCTGGGACTCCACCTCCACTTTCCTAAAATCCTTGGCACACCCCCTTTTCGCACTTCCAGGCCCCCATCCTACTCCGATCAGGAAGTCGCTCCGGGCGTGAGGTTGGGGCGTCACAGGGTAACGACCTGACACCTCTTGAAAACCAAGCACCCGTCCAGTGCTCTCATGAGGGCGCTTGAAAGGAGAAGCATAGCAGGCTTGGGGTTTCAGTGTTTCGAGAGCTACTCTTGAACCTTGTTTCTGACACCTCTTGACAGTTAATTTGGCAAAAAACTTGCAAGAGGCTATGTGGCGGCGCTTGGACTCTTGAAAGAGATGGAATGTAGCAAAAAACAGATGTTTGATACACACATCCTAACTAGCAGCAAGAGACGGAATGTAGCAAAATACAATCCTAAAGTTCTGGAGGCAACCGCCTTAGTGCTGAAAGGAAAAGGAAAGCCATATGTCATAAGATAATGTTGTGTCCCTAAACCGTCGGCAGCGGGATGGTTTCAGAGGGGGTGAATGTAGCCTGTGAACCAAAACTCCTAGGGGGAGTCTTACACAAAGGTGGGATAGGTCATATGGCTCGAGGAGGGAGGGAAAGAAACAAAACCAATGGCCATAATAGATAAACCATTAAGGCGGGTGCTCGACAGAAGGGTGACACTATGAAGGGTCTATTATGAAAGGGGAGCCTGAAATATGATGAAATGCCTAACTAAATTCATGTAATGGACGACAATAGCATGATGAATGCAGTGGGTGAGGGGATCAAGCATATGATTCACCGACTGGGAGGGAGCTAGAGTTAAAGGAGGGAAGCCAGGATAATGGTACGGTCCCAATGCCTATGCGCTACACAAAGGAGAGTCCAACCCGGGGGGGACTACGTGGGGGAAGGCGGGGAAAACCATCATTTTATTTTTATTTTTATTTGTAAACCTAATGCAGATTATATCAGGGGAGTTGATAAGAGCATCATCTTCTAGTACTCTCTCCTGAGTCTCTCGTAGGTTACTCCGTCTATTGGTGGGGAGTTGCATCTCTTGGAAAACGGGTCCAACACATCCTATTGAGTTCATCACTTGGAAAAGAGATTCATGAGGGAAAATGAGATGAGGGACAACTGTGCCTCTTCACCCTATTCAAGGCGCCGAAAATTCAACTTTCCTTGGCATAAATTCATTATAATTCATCCTCACCCCTTGACCTTTCCTATATTCCCAAGCCATAGCAAACTAGAGAACCAACCGCATCCATGCCCATACCATGACCTCGGAACCATACTTAGATCCAAGGGGGGAAAGCGATCAGGGAATTCTGTAGTCTGCAGGTGGTCGTCATGGAATTGCAGGATCTACTCAAGTCCAATCATGTAAGGACAAATGGTAATTTCTTTGAAATTCCTCTTGATCTGTAACTTCAAGTTGCCCCCCTTCCCACTTCACCTGACCCAATCGGCCACCCTGTGACCCTGTTCCTCCCTAAGCCAGCACGAATAAAAACATGGATATGATGCCACATTTCTGCTTTAGATGAGAGAAATCATATTTTTAATATTTTTCTATTTAATAGTAATATCTTCTTGAATTTGTTGTTTAATACTTTTAAAAAGTTGAAGGTTACCCAATCGCATGCCTTCCATTTCATGCATACACCTTCTCATCCAACTTGCCCAAGGCTCCTACCAATTGTGAACAGATTGAATGTAAAGCCATCCGCCTGTTCAGTACCCCAGGCTTCAAGGAACAACGCTTTCCGGTCCAGGGCCAAGAAAGGAATGTACCTAATTTATTTTTATTTTTTAACCAAATGCAGATTATATCAGGGGAGTTGATAAGAGCATCATCTTTTAGTACTCTCTCGTAGGTTACTGCATCTATTGGTCACGGTGGGGAGCTGCATCTTTTGGAAAATGGGTCCAGCCTCCTATTGAGTTCATCACTTGGAAAAAATATTCATGAGCGAAAATGAGATGAGGGACCACTGTGCCTCTTCACCCTATTCAAGGCGCCAAAAATTCAACTTTCCCTAGCATAAATCCATTGTCATTCATCCTCACCCCTTGACCTTTCCTATATTCCTAAGCCATACCAGACTAGAGAACCAACCGCATTCATGCCCATACCATGACCTGGGAACCGTACTTAGATCCGAGGGGGAAAAGGGATCAGGGAATTTTGCAGCCTGCACGTGGTCGTCATGGAATTGCAAGATCTACTCCAGTCCAATCATGTAAGGACAAATGGTTATTTCTTTGAAATTCCTCTTGATCTGTAACTTGCCCCACTTCCCACTTCACCTGACCCAATCGGCCACCCTGTTCCTCCCTGATTAAGCACGAATAAAAATATGGATATGATGCCACATTTCTGTTTTACATGAGATAAATTATATTTTTAACATTTTTTTATTTAATAATAATATCTTCTTGAATTTGTTGTTTGATACTTTTAGAGAGTTGAAGGTCATCCAATTGCATGCCTTCCATTTCATGCGTGTACCTTCTCATCAAAATTGCCCAAGGAACGACCCTCCTACCAATTGTGAATAGATTGAAGGTAAAGTCATCCGCCTGTTCAGGACCCTAGGTCTCAAGGAGCAACACTTTCCAGTCCTAGGGTCAAGAAAGGGATGTACCCAATTCTTGATCTGTAAGTTTCCCCCCTTCCCACTTCACCTGACCCAATCGGCCACCCTGTTCCTCCCTGATTTAACACAAATAAAAACATGGATATGATTCCACATTTCTGTTTTAGATGAGAAAAATCATATTTTAAATATTTTTCTATTTAATAGTAACAAGGGGACCCGCCGCGGTTGCGCCTGCGGCGAAGTCGGAAGAGGAAGGAAGGAGTGGAAGGGCAGGATGAAGGAGAAGTGGAAGTCGAGAATTCACAAAGGCAAAGAAAGAAGCATGAATTGTAGTAGCGCAGAATGAACCAATCAATCGAAAAAAAAAACTCGAATGGAATGCGGAGGACAACTTGCAGCAAACGTTTTTATTTGAAAAAAAAACGAAATTGAATGTGGAGGACAAACTGCAGCAGACGTTTTTTTGTCAAGTGTCTCTCTTTTTCTCTCTCTGTCTCCCTCTCTCTCTCTTTCTCTGTCACTCTCTCTTTCTCTCTCTCTCTCGATGACTTTTGTCAACATTCTCTCTCTTTCTCTCTCTCTCTCTCTGTCTCTGTCTCTTTCTCCCTCTCTCTCTCTGTCTCTCTCTCTTTCTCTCTCTCTCTCTCAGTGGCTGCAAACAGGCCAACTGTCTGGAACGTATAGAATGCAGAAGATGTCTCTACGTCTCCCTTGCTGTCTCTGGTTGTCCTGTTCTTTTTGCCTTTTTTCTGTCTCATGGTGATGGAGGAGCTTGTGTTTGTTGTTGCGTTGGTGGGGTTGACCGTGGAGTCACTTGGTTGAGGTCGCCGGGAATGAGAAGCATGTTGCCGTTTTCGAGAATCCATCACAGCATGTCGTGAAATGATTGTTGCTCGGATGCGGTGAGCAGCCCCCAGGGTCTATGTGATCCTTGGCGCGAGAGCAGGTACTAAAGCCAGCGAAAAAAGAGACAAAACAGTGTGTAGAAATAGAAGTTAGGACACTCTTTGCCTTCTTCTTTTATCCTCTCTTGCTTTCTCTCTTTGTTGCGTTGAGTCTGGTAGCAGTCCCGGTGAGTCGTCGTAGCTCTTGTGCTGCCGTAGAAGGTCCTGTTGTTGTTTACGTCGAACGACTGGTGGAGGTTGGACGTTGGAGGAAGGAAACAGCCCTTCGGATGATGTCTACCCTATAGATCCGGAATGGAGGCAGCTGACATTGTGCTTCGCGATGATGGACGGCCATGAGATCGCAGAGGTATTCCCAAGTTCGGGGAGAGTGAGGAATGTTGTACATAGAGATAGTGTGGCGGGAAGCTAGTATGTCGTGGATCATTGTTGTCGCTGTGTACATCCCCACGGTTCGAGCGGTTTCCACCATTGAGGGTCTGTTTCATGAGTTGGTAGGAGAACGGGGGGCGGTGTGGGTTGTGCTGAAGTGATGAAGGCATATTTGTGGTAGGCGTCGAGTATGCGATCGTGTCGGTACTTTGCGAGGTTTGTGTGAGATCCGGTAGATCGGTAATGGTCGCGCTGGAGCAGTTGCAAGAGAAATATTTTGGAGCGGGTGAATGTTGTGTTTGTAGAGGAATGAGGTGGCGGGCGATTCAGTTCTTGTTCGCGTTTGTGTTCATATGAAGCGAAGGTGTAAAGGGAGGGGGCGAAAGCAGCATGATCCGTTTGGAGGAAGTCCTCCCAAAGAATTTGGTCAATGATGTGTTTTATAGTGTCAAGATGGAGCACGTGGTGCCACCCGTCCCATTTGTTGCAGCCTCGGGGGCTGTCCTCTGGAGTGGTTTGTAATTGGCGATGTGGTTGGAGGGGTGTGTGAGTTGTGAAAGGTGTTGTGATAGTTGCAAGTGTGTTCGTTGCAGCAGGCAGCGGAATGTCTAGCTGGCTGAAAGTAACATCGCCGAGGCCATAGTTGTCAAGAAGAGATGGATCAGTGTAGACATGAGGAAGGAGATATAGATTGAAGTTGGGTAGTTAAGGAGCCGCGGATGATAGAGGTGGAGGTGTGTGTGACGAAGATTGTGTGCCAACTAGAGATGCGGATGTATGAGTAGGAGGTGGAGTTGTGGTTGTCGAGTCGCTATTTTTGCGAGGAAGATGGGTAGGGGGTGGAGCCATGGTTGTCGAGTCGCCATTTTTGCGAGGAAGAGTTTTAGTTTTTTTGGCCGGTGGCGATGTTGTCGAAGCACCTGCACATAGAACGATGCAAAGAGGGGAAGAACCATATGAGTACTATGCTAGGATTTCTTTGTATACAATGTTTGTTGTGTGGTCAGCTTCGCTTGGAAGTGCAAAACGAATATGGGACGAAACATGGATACGATGCCACATTTCTGTTTTAGATGAGAAAAATCATATTTTTAATATTTTTCTATTTAATAGTAATATCTTCTTGAATTTGTTGTTTGATAATTTTAAAATGTTGAAGGTCATCCAATCGCATGCCTTCCATTTCATGCGTGCACCTTCTCATCCAAATTCCCCAGGGAACGACCCTCCTACCAATTGTGAACAAATTGAAGAAAAAGGCATCCGCCTGTTCAGGACCCCAGACCTCAAGGAGCAACACTTTCCTGTCTCAGGGCCAAGAAAGGGATGAACCGAATCGTCCCCAAATCCTATTCCACCAACGTCATAACCATCTTGTTTCGGGGCATTGAAGGTCCTAAATGGTTTACTTAACTTTCAATTTATGACCTTCAATGCTCATGTACAGAACAACCGCGTAAAGATAAGTATGCAGAGAGACTCCGAAAGTTGGAAGTGGACTTGAAGCATAAACGCATCAAAAAGGTGAAAGAATTGAAAGAAGAACATGCAGACTTTCTCTGTGCATGCTCTTCTCTCAATTCCTTCACTGCTTGCATGCCCCATGCAGACAACCTTTTTTTGACGGACATTATAGAAGTGCGTTGAGATAAAAAAACTTCACTTTTACTTTGCTTGCGACCGTCCGGACGCTCTCTGCGTGCTCTACTCTCAATACCTATATTTCTTGCATACCTGTATCGCTTGCATGAACCGTATATGCATGCTCTTCTCTCAATTCCTTCGGTGTTTGCATTCCTTACATCTTCGAATTCGTCTTCCAACTTTTGGAGCCTCTCTGCATGCTCTTCTCATTACTCCTTAGCTGTCTTCACACGCTTCAGTTTTTCTTTTAGAGGCTATGTGCATTTTCTACTTTCAAATATTTCACCCTTTCATGCACTTTAATTTAAATTTTTGTTCCAGTTGTCATAGCATCTCATCATAATACTTTTCTTTCATTTTATTATCTTCTTTCATGCACTTCAGTTTGAAGTCATCTTTCATTTTTTACCATTTCTGCATGCTCTTTTACCAATTAACTGCTTGCATACACTTCACCTCCTTTTCCCTATTTCACGGCCTTGAGATTCTTTTTTAGAGGCTCTCTACATGTCTTACACTTCACCTCCTTTTCCCTGTGTTCACGGCCTTGAGATTCTTTTTTAGAGGCTCTCTACATGTCTTTCTTTCAAATCCTTCACTGGTTTCGTGCACCTCTAGCAAGATAGCACGAAGGACATACAGAGAGACCCCAAAAGGGGAACGCAAGGTTGTGAAAGAGAATAAAGGAGGTGAAGTGCATACAAGCAGTAAAAGAATTGATAAAAGATTCAAAAGAGCATGCGGCAAGGGTTAAAAAATTGGAAGATGACTTCGAGTTGAAGTACATGAAAGAATTGAATAAAATAAAAGAAGAGTACTACACTAGTTAGTTCCAAAAGTTGGAACAAGACTTCAAGCAGAAGTGCATAAAACCAATGAAATAATTGAAAGCAGAACATGCACACATGCTCTAAAAGAAGAATGGAGTGCGTGAAAGCAGCAAAGAAGTTAACAAAAGATCCTGTAAGGAGGCTCCAAAAGTTAGAGACGATTTCGAACATGTGGTGCATGCAAGTTGTGAGGGAATTGAGAGAAGAGCATGCAGTCTGATGATGCAGAGACGGTCCTTGCAAGCAGTGAAGGTGTTGAGAGTAGAGCATGCAGAGAGGGTCCGGACGGTGGCAAGCAAAGTAAAAGTGTAGTCTTGATCTCATCACACTTCTACAAAGTCCGTTTAAAAAACCCTATCAGGAAACATTATCAGCTCAGCTTGTTTGAAAACTAAAAGAATTTATGATGAACATTCGTCGTTTTCGTCTCCTTCATCGACACTCCCTTGAATAGATGGACTCATATCTTGAAGTGCAGGTTCGGCATTCGCTCGAGCATTGGGAGGAATGACAAGTCCAATCGTAAATGGCTTTGCACCTCTGACTGGTTTCTCCCATCCAAAAGCAATCGAGTAAGCTTGTTGCCATTGTGTTTTATCAGTCTTCTTCCATCTTCTCTCTCATGTGTTATCATTAAGTCCTTCGAGCGACTTTGATTTGTCAACCGTTATGCTGTATTCCACCAACACTTTATTGTAATGTGGTAAATCTTTGTCACAGAATACTGGAAAACCGTAAACTTAACCAAGAGTCCAACAATTGTCATAGAACTCATTTCACCCTCTTGAAAAACCGTAAACTTAACCAAGAGTCCAACTAATGCACATATGTACTTGTTCTTGTTTTTCCTTCAACAATTGTCTGCTTAAATGTGCAAAAATGGTGGAAGTGGATTCCCGCTTGCCTGAATTTCAACGAAGGTTCTCATGAGACAAGTAGCGATAGCGTTAAAATTGTGCTTGTAATACGGAAACCACATGTACATATAAATAAAAGGATTTTTACCGTGTGCAAGATTTGTCTTCATCAGCACCTCGTGTGTAAGTACTTTCGAGTAATTGGTCTGGCCAGTATGGGGGATAGTGGTATTCTTCTGATCCATGTCGTCCATGATGAGACACAAACATTGTTTCGTACGAACCATCGAATCAATTTTCGCTCAACTATAATTGAGTATGTGCTCAACTTGCCGTTATTGGTGAACTTTCATCTCGTTCTGGGCTCGTTGTCGATCATGCGGAAGAGCAACATATTATGTAAGTTATTTTAGTTCACAACATACGACGCACTTCGTAAACGTGTTCAAATGCGTAAGTGTAACACAAACAAAATGTTTGTATCACGTTTTATAAAAGTTGGACTTGGACACGACTTTGAGGCCAACAACCATGAAGTATGATTTGATGGATCCATAAATCGATCTCTTCGTGAAAGCAGCAAGCAGACAAAGTTTCAGTTTGTAAACCGCACTTAGATGAGTCAACTCGTTAGGCATGCTATTCGCATGACACTCGAAGAATATTTTCCTGCCCGCAAGCATGACGACGGTCTTCTTTTTTGGTTGTTGTCTACCTGTCAGCCCATGTTCGCAATGCACAAAACCAGTATCAAAGCGTGTCTTGTAGTTATAGAACGTATTATGAGAGACACCAAGAAAATTGAAGTACGCCTTGACGCACATCAAACGTTCCAACTCAACAGGACAGACACGTTTGTGCCCACTGTTATTGACTGTGAAATCTTTAAGGTTTTTCATCAACCACTCTGCTCGCTCCTTCGGACTCTTACTGTACATTCCTTGTCTAACCTTTCGGACTTCCTCCGACGACATGTTGTAACAATAGTGAGCCTTGTAACAACATGGCATGCTGCGTACCATAAACAATTTTTTTCCTGACAACATGTTTTTCGCTTTTTTGTATCATTCCTTCTTCCTAGAGTTCTTATTAGCCATGGTTTATGGTCTTCTCTCCCTTGGTAGAGATGCCAGAATAATTTGCAATATCGTCATTTTTTCTGCAGTGTTCCTGCCAGACGTGTCTGATGTAGAGGGACTTTGGACAAGAATCGCATCATCAGAGCGCACTCTTGACGAACTTACTCTAGTAGTCTGTTCTTCCAATGAATAATCAGTGCTTACCGATTGCGTACCACTGTAGCTACATTGCCCTAATGTTGTACCGAAAGAGGGTAGTAGTTCTTTCAATTAATAATAAGTGCTTACCAACTGCATCCCTCTTCAGTAGAGGTTGCGAAACAAGTCATTATGGCCACGCGGAAGTCGTTGGCTGAAGATATTGAATGTACTATGTCAACAACCTTAACTACATCCGGGGGGGCAAATGACACCAGTCCTACGAACGGTATTGTTCCACTCCCAAATGAGAGGATGCAACCCCCAAAACTTTTCCGATAAGCAAGACTTCATTTCTTGGGGAAAGCATTGCGGGATTGTTCGAAAGAGGAACTATCGGATGAGCTCGCGAGTGTTAACTACAAGACTTCCAGATGGGAATGCAAGTCGACAACGTGTTCAATTTCCATAGCCAGGTTCATGCATTCATTACTTGAATCGTCGTTTGTGTTGTCATGTTGCCCTCTCTTTTGTGGACACTATGTTCGATAGAGAAAATTGACAACATCGACAATGTGGCTTCGAGGGGTACTTCAGAGAAGTACTCAAACATGACCGGGCCGAAATGTCAGCAGCAAATCTTCACTACGTCCACATGTTCTACATTGACGGTTCTGTAGCATAGTGCAACTCGAGAATCCCACGGTCACCAAGGTCGTCGAGCAATTCACCCCCTTTCGTGGTGCATAGAGGAGTTTTCAAGGGTATTCATTACGAGTCATTTGTGGTCTGCCAGAGAAACACCCAAAAGCATAGCGACAAAAATGTGTGCGTTGTAACAGGAAATGAATGAGCGTTTGTACTAGTTCACATCACGGTTGATCTGTCCTGCAGACACACTCCTCACCACAATGGCGGGAATCCTATCTCCAACAAGTTCGAATCCTGGCGAACTTCAAAAATTTCTGTGATGCTAGTCCGGTGACATCAGAACTTGACAGATTGTCGAAATGAGCCAATTGGAGGAGTTCAGATCAAAGTTCGATTACACACCCCCGCCCACATCAGTCGAAGTTTGCCGAGATCCGAACTTCGAATATTGTTGGAAGCAGGGTTGTCGACCCCCGCCGGGGCCCCAAGGCTCCGGGGTTAGGCACCCCTAGCCCCAGGTCCGGACCGCCCAAAAAAAAAAAAAAAAAAAAAACTCAGAGGTGCGCAGCGAGAGCACGCACCCCATGGGTTAACCACCCAAAATGGGGTTTTGTGCCCCACCTTCGACACCTCCCGAGGCCACACCCACCACTGGTGGGACCGGGGTGGCCCCGGGTGCAGGATCAAGGGCGGGGCCAACTGCTGGCGGGGGCGGGATGTGTGGTGGCAGAAGCGGGGGTGGGGGGCTGGGGGCCGGGTAGGGGCGGGGCCGGGGGAGGAGGTGTGGGTGCGGAGCTTGAGGCGGGGGCGGGGGGGGGGGTGGGCCGGGCGTGGGGGCAAGGGTGCGGGGGGCGAGGTGCAGAGCCGGGGTTGTAGGTGCGGGGGCCGAGGGTGCGGGGGTGGCGAGGGCGGGGTTGCGGGGTGCGGGGGCAGGGGTCGAGGATTAATATTGGTTGGAAGGGATGTTCGGTTCAATTTTGATCACACCATTAAACGATTCATCGCAGGGGACGGATGGATACTTGAAGTTCGCTGGTATCCGAATTTCACATATTGTCGAAATGAGGCGACTGAAAAAGTATGGATACAAGCGAACTTGAAAGATCCACTCATCTTCCACAAATCCTGAAGTGCGGATGTCATCTTCCACAACATGGAAAGTTCGTTGAAATTTGAATATCAAATATCGTGGGAAAGGGTTTCTGGCTCAATTTCGGTACCATCGCGACTCCGTGCATGTCATTCGTCAGGTGTATGCTTGAAGTTCGTTAGTGTGTGAACTGAACACCCTTACCTACAACTTTCTCAGTTCGTCGGGATCCGAACTCTACATATTGCGGGAGAGGGCGTTCAGTTGAATTTCGGTAACATCACGACTACTGTCGTCGAAGAGGACATGTGAATACTTGAAGTTCCCCAGTATGCGGACTTCGGATATTGTCTGAGGCGGCTACACACCCCTCGACACATCATATCAATTTCGGATCCCGTCAAGCTTCGACATTCGACTCCTTTTCGCCATTATGTGAAGTTCGGATTCCGTCGGACTTCCACTGCTCACCCTCCACCCTACACTCTTCGCATTCATTACAACTGCGCACACTCCTATGCGGCAATGTATGAAATTTGGATCTTGTCGGACTTCAAAGATTTGCTCTTAAGACGAAACAAAAAATCGCATATTGGTGGCCATGGACGTTCGCTCGAAGTTCGATGGCATCTGAACATCCACTATAGCTCTTAGAAGGTGACTCCTGCAAGTTCGCCGGGTGAGAACATATTCCGTTTTCCGGTAAGATCGGCCTACGTAGGAGAGCGCATTCGAAAGTTACGAAGTTCGGATCTCGGCGGACTTTGACAAGTTGCCTCCATTTGAAGGTGGTGGCACATGGCTTTTTGGTCGACAGTTGCTGGACAACTTGGACAGACATGCTTATTGTTCCCTTTGGGTGGAGCGGGCGGTGAACGGGCCTCCTGCGCAAAGTTCGCTGAAATCCAAACTTCGCATACGAGGCCCGGTTGTTGTGTCATCGCATGAATGGCAGGGACATTAGGGTTCATATAGTTTATGGTCCACCTCCGTGGTTCTGGCGGAGGCATCGAAAATCTTGTGGTCCGCTGGGATCCGAACTTGTACAGTGTCAGCTGCCTCGGTCCTTGGCAACGGGCACATGTTATGCATCTGTGCTTGTGGGGGGGGGGGGTGGCCTGAAGGCTGGTGTTGTCCGCGTTGTGGCTCACTTCATTTGTTCATTTATTGTATGTTTGCAGATACAATGTCCTCCTCGCGGGGTGAGGAACAGTGCGTCAGGACCTCCGGAAGGGAGTTGGCTAGGGGAAAAAAATGGATGCGACGGCCGTCTACCTCCGTAAAGGATGCATTGTGGTCGTACTTTATCAAGGCCCCAAGGTACATCAAATGGCGTTGTGGGGATGTTTCCAACCCCTAGAAGGCACCATGCGGTCCTGTCATCTTCGTCGACGACAACAAATGTCAAAGAGTGCTTGGAGCATTGTCCGATGGGACAATGTTAAGGAAGGTCGTCAACATTTTAGGATGAAAATAGTGTATGGGTCCAAGCCTCTAAGGGCAACGTCGTCACCAATTCCAAAGGGGACGTCTTGGCGTGGGATCGTTTTCAGGGTTCCGAGCGGCGGCTCTGAACACCTCATTCTACCGTGACCTTTCCAAGGATTCATTCGGTTTGGGAGAATTATTCGACAAGTTGCAAAAACACAATGTCAACCTGGATAGCCCCTGCGACACTGGGTCTGCATAGGAGTAGTTTATGCCCTTGCAGACGTACAGCGGATTGGACTCCAACGGGGCTCCAACAGAAGGGGGAGATACGGGTCAAGGTTTGTCAGCTCATCTCCAGCACGATGAGGGTCGTTGTCGATTTGACAACAACGATGACGACGGCTCGACACCTGCAAAAATGGTGCACGTGGGGCGGAGAAACAAAGCGCTCTTGTCTATTCAAGGGGTCCATCTGAAGGCTTCGGCAGGACATGTTCCCGCCAGTGCTGATGTTCGTGCCGCCCCAAGAGGAGGTCAGACTACGGAGGAGGACTCTGCTGGTGGGCAGGGCGAGCAGGATACTCCTTAAAAACGAAGGGGTGGTCCTCACGATGAGGCGGTTGGTTCTTCGAAGAAACTGAATACTGCGACCCCTAACACCATGAGGCAGAAGAGGAAAGAATGTGGGGGGCAGCAGGGCGGCTCTGGTTCGAAATATGTGGCGTTGAAGGAAAAGGTGTCAGAACCGAAGGTAATCATGCAAAGGTCTCCCGTTGACATCGACGCAGCGTACTTCCTGGAATTTAAGGACGGTGTGTGAGCTCAACGGGAGTTCAAAATTAGCCCAGCGCGCGTGATTGATATTGGTGAGTGGGAACAACAATACAACCAGCGGTCTCTCGACCCCGTCCGCTTTAAAAGGATAAAAAAAACGATGCTTGACGCGTTCACGGACATGGAGTAGTACGGTTTGTCGACCATGAAGCTTGCGTTGATCGACTTGGAAAAAACAGAGGCAGGGGTGCAGGCGGAGCGTCTTAAACCCATAGACTGGAACAATGATTTGGCTGCCGAATACTACTACTACGTAGTTAGTGAGCAGCACAACGCGACTGCTGCAAAGTCGCTGCTTGGCACCGAAGTGGTGAAGAAATACAACTTTGAGCAATGACCCGCACATATGTTGTACTTCTCGGACGAGGACTTCGAAGGGTACACCCTCGTCAGTTCCCAAAACAGTAAGAAGGACCACAAGGTGCCTCCGAGATAGTGCAAACTGTCGATGAAGGACATCCGTTGGGAATGGTTTTATGAAGGTCGTCCGAAAGCAATTATGGGAAACCTCGGCGGCAAAGAAGCTCATGTCGAAAAATGACGAAAGTTTTGTACGGCAGCGCTCCATAAAACGCCTTACAACAACCTGTGGACCTTGGCAGATGTGACTGGCGACGACGCCACCAAGAAACAAAACGCAGCCCTCCGCTGTTATTTCCCACTCGCAACAGCTGGAAATAACGTTTGAAAACTCGATATGGAGTTTAATCAGAAATGGGAGAAGGGCAAATGCTTGGCACACGATGGGGCGAAGTGACCATGGAAAAGAAGAAGGTCAAGGATTTAAGGTTAGCCATCAATTACATCGACAACAACAAGCTAGGTAAGAAGGAGGTCGTTTACAACGTCCCGTTGATGCCTTGACGCATAAAAAGAAAAAGGAGAACAAGTTGGGCGACTGGTTTGTCCAGGTCACGGAGCCCGACATGCATTGCTGGAAAATGATGGAGTCCCTAACCGATAATGAAAAATGTCGAATCCTGAGGAAGGTCATCAATTGAGAGTTCGTTGTTGAAGCAAGGGAAGTTGGGGATGCAGGAAATGGTGCACTTGGTCAAGTGTCATCGCGTGTTGGTACGCTTGTGAAACTTTTATGAGTTCGTACGAGAAGAAATTCAATTCGGAGTGGAATCAACATTACGTCTTTCGCAAGAACAGGGCTTCGATCTTCAAAAAGTACGAGAAACTTGGATTGGACGTTAAGTTGTGGGACAGGAGCAGGAAACACATCGCCGACTCGAGACTGCTCAAGGACCGTCCATCGTACATGGGTTGCCAGGACGACAGGACTATAGAGGACACACAAGAACTCGCAAACTACAAGAAGTTGGTCCTTTCTGTGTTGACAAGCAATAGGCTAAAAACAAGAAGATTGTACTTGTTGAAGGCATTGCGCACATTCATTGGAATGATACCCATGTCATTACATCCCTCGCACCCCTCGACAACGATCCGTTGGAGACGCAGGTGAGAAAAGCGGAATTGCAGGAGGTCGTGAATCACATGAAGTTTTGCACCTACGTTCTTGATTTGTGTGAGTCGGTTGACCTCAAGTACTGGACACCTCAAGCGTTCAAGACATTGCATTCGCTTTTGCACTTCTTGTGCTCGTCGTACTGGATGCTCGTTGCTTTTGTGTCGCAGGAGTGGGACCTCTCATTTATGACAAGAGTGCACCATCTTTCTATTGTTAATTTACTGACAGGGAAGTGGATGAGGACGGCTCAAGAAAAAAAAAGTTTGCCCGTCGGGCACAATGTATATAAGGCATAGGATCACCTTTACATTCTGTTTAAGGGTAACGATGTGCAGGAAAACATGAATGTCGTCTACGAAAGGAGGCTCGCGGGGGCTGACGCCGCAGCTGTTTGGATGCCTAAAAAAATAACCCCCATGGACATATCCGAGATTCCCTTCACATCGTGCGAGTGGTTGCTGACCACACCCGAGAGAGATGGCAAGGTCTACAAGGACATAGAACGCAACCCGACCCAATTGGCTGGTCTTATGGAATTCCTTTGCAAAAAGGGAGAGGGTGTTGTGTTCCTTAGGAAACCGCACGCGTTAGTCGTGTGGGAGGTTTTGAAAAGCAGTCGCCACGTTGTCGCGTTGGAAGGGAACTCGGAGTTGTTGCAGTTTACGATGGACTTCGTGAAAAGCGAGGTGAACTCCGAGGCCAACAACTATGAGTTCATGGTGAAGGAGGACAAACAGGAATGCGTATGGGGCCCCTGTGTGGGCATGTGGTTTAAGTTCATTTAGGGGAAGAGAAACAAGATCTGCAGGTTCCTCTTCTTGGATGCACGACCGAAGAAGGACGGTTATGTTGAGTATATTCGCCGGAAGGAGCATATGTTGTGTTGTTGGACAACTACCACGACAAGTCACGCAAGAATGTGAAGTTCTTCCTTGACAAGCTCGAGTGTCTATACTTCATTAAATCTAAATGAAAACTGGAATTGGGCAGTTACGCAGCCTTAATCTCCACCAAGGACGAGAAAGAAACAGGTGTCATTTTCGATGCACAGTGAAAGTTGGAGGAGAGCGACAATGAGAGCATCGACCTTCGTTACGACCCACTTCCGGTGGAACACGACCAAGGTTCGTCGTCAACCGTTCCTACAAAAAGCGAAGCCACCCAAGTATCAACGGTGCCCACTTCGACCCCTGCAAAGACCCTGACTTTGTTGCTGAGGAGCCTAAAACTTTTGTCCGCCTCTTCAACCGCGTTGCGTCCTGGGAGTGAAGTTTTGCAAGATCATCCTTCTCGGAAGGATGACAACATTCACTTCGAAGGACAGGCGCACACTCGATAGACTGAGGCGGAATGGGGGCACGGGATAATTTGGCACCCTGGGGTTATACAGTCGGCGATCAAAGGGGGTAGGTGGGTCATGGCCCTCAGTGACAGCAGAGGGGGATGGGTGGCATGTGATCACGAGTCCAAGGCCAGGTGCCTTATCATTGCCAAGGTGGCAGTCATCGAAAAACTCAAGGTAAAAATTCCAGGCGTTCCAGATCATCACCCTTCCATTGGATCGACTTATGATTGTTTCAACCATGAACTTCACGATCATCGGTGGTTGGAACTGGGTCGTGAATTTTATGACCTTGACACGAGCCCTTCCAAGGGAAGGTGTCGCCTCCACCTGGGGCAGTGGGTACTCTGGGGGGGGAACCTCGACAGTGGAGGTGGTCGGCACGACGGTCATGGCACTGGCAAAGGACACCCCTGTAGTGGAGACGGTGGGCCTCATGACGTGGGCACAAGGACGGAAGGTGGTGAAGGGGTGGGGAGAGAAGATGTTGGTCGACATCAGTCCGCGGGCTCCGGTTCAGTCCAAGAGTTGAAGTCCGCCGAGATCCGGACTTCAACGCGCGAGACGTCCACTCATGGCTCGACATGGCGTCCAACGGTTTCATCCACCGCCAAGCCGTCCAAGTCTGTTGGATACTTACTTCGCTGGTTCGTCTGCCAGGGCGAGATTCAGCAGCGGAGGGCGATTCGTGGGAAGGTGTACCTGGCGAGGATGTCGTGTTGAAGTCCGCCATTATCCGCACTTCAATGGGAGGCGGTCTTTCGTCTGCGGTTGCTCCTGCACAGGGCGGAACTCTGTCGGTTAATCAGGAGGGGCTTGTAGCGGAAATGGAGTAAGTGCATGGAGATGGAGCGTCTACTGACCACGAAACGCCAAAGTCCGTCGGGATCTGTACTTCATATGAAGAGGATCTTCCTGCAGGAATTACTATGGTGGTAGGAGGAGCTCCATCCGTCGAAGCAGAAGGTCGGTATCGAGCGCACGATCCCCACGGAGGAGACCTTCCCGGCAGCGTCACGCAGGGTTGGTAAATCCACATGTTGCATCATGTAAAGGGGAAGCAGCGGAGCCACTCCGGCCGAATGCGCCAGCTATCCCTCCATCAAGTACCTACAAAAGGATAGGGTCGCGAGGTACAACTTACCTCCATCCGCTTTTCGCTCGGCAATTTCAAGCACTTCCTCGACCATCGTGACGGCCACCTGTAGGGGGTTTCAATCGCTCCCCACTGTAATGCCGGTCACACCAGCCCATGTTCGCCGGCACCCCACGTCCAACGAGGATGGCGACGCAGTCGCCGTTCACCCTCACCCAGGTGGGGATACACGACCTCCCTCCATCTGTTCCTCGTTCAACAATTTCAAGCACTCTTCAACTCTCTCTTTTCAAAGCTCTGTTCATCCCTCCCTCGTGATACTTCTTCGTTGTCGGTCCCTTGCGCGTATCTCTTCCCCGGCTATTTCTTTTCTGATGCGAACTCACGTCCGTAATTCAACAGTCTGTGTACGTACTAACCGGGGTTGGCCCGTTGTTTTCATTATCGATCCCGAAATGAGTAGCGCGCCCGGTCATAAAACGAGACCTTAAAAATAAAGAAAACTAAAAGGAATAAAATTAAAATTTAATCAATAAATATAGGGAGCTGAGGAAGACGGGGACCCACCCGCACCCTTGTCTCACCAGTCGCACCCAGACCCAGGCCCGTCCGGCAAAACCAAGGGGGATAGTCCCAGAAGACCCTCGATCCCTCAGTCTCCACTGGTCGCGCTCCCTCGCTTCATCACCAGGTGATGGGCTCGAACCCTAAACCTGTCGCTTGAAAGTCCAATACCGTAACCAATAGAACTAAGCCCAAGGTTGGGCTAAGTACGCATGAACCTCCATATAAACAGTCTCGGGACTGTGACTGGGCTTACCAGCACAAACCAGGCCTATGCCTTGGCCTACCGGACAGACTCCCGGTCGTCAGACGGCACCGTCCATGCCTAGGTTCGTAGCCATCTAGTACCCTGGCCATCGCGCACACCACTTGCATTGCTAAAGCTCCCCATTTTCCCCAGGCTAGGTTGAACAAGCCGCGCATTTCAACGCATCATCCAACACAGTCTTCCCGCGTGTGTGCAAAGTACAATATTTATCTCCTTCACGATAAGCCCCGCTAAAAGGCCGAGCCAGTCTAAGAAGTAAAGGTAGACACTATACAATGAAAGAAAAACATAACCAAAATAAGAATTACATAAGGTGGGTAACTGGACCCTATGGCTTTGGCGCCTCTTGCCGACCTTCTTCGGGTGTAGCCCGTACCCATCGTGGTTTCGTCTGCCAACTTTTATCATGGACCCCACGGACCGTGCTTCATGCGCACGACCATTCTTGATTAAGCTTAGTCTCGGCTCGTGCCTTTGCACGAGGTCTTCGTTCCCCGGCCTGCCAGCCTGATGTTGCCAACGACCAACCGTCATCTTACCATGCTATGCAATAAATGCGAGCCCCACACACTCTCTCACTTGGTCGTATTTGGCTCGGACTCTCATCAAGAGCAAGGTTGCTGAGGTGATCACCCCGATGAGGTTTGTCTCATCAGTTCGACTTATTATCAAAGACGCACCCAGTGGTCGTATGAGGAGTTCGGGCGGCTATAATGACAACATCAAGGGCATGGAGTCAACAACGATACAATGTCGATGTTGATGGACACACGTGTGATTCACTAGCTCTATGCAGCGCATACGGGCTATGAAATTCAACCACTTCCGCCTGTTTTCGAACTTCAAGACAGGTCTCTTGAGGGTTCCGTTCCTGTGAGTCCGCCTAAACTGGGTCGTCGTATAAACATCGACGAAGTTATCGAAAATATTCTCGATGGCCAACCGGCGTCGATACAACCATTTGTTGCATTGGACATTGAGGTCAGCAGGGACGCTAAACATTCTAAGCTTGCAGCCACTCTAGCTGAGTCAACATATCTTTTATTGACATACACCGGTGTCGTTGGCGGTTAGGCAAAGTCGGGGAAGGACAACCTGTCACATCTCCAAAAAGGTCTAGGGACGACACTTCTGTTGTCGAGGTGTTGGTCTTAGCCGCGCCGCCTACAACTACGACGGAGCGCAGGGATCGGTCGGCTGGTAAGCGATGAATAACGTCACTCTCCTTTGTACACCCACATTGTAGACATGGGAAGATGAAATACAAAACGAGAGGGCGTCTGCCATTAAAGTCCAGATTTCGACGAACTTCCATTCACATTATTTGCATATTCAGTTGTCATAGTGCACTTTGAAACAAGGAGTGGTGGTTTAAACCACCACTCATTCCGACAATAGGAAATTGCGCGTCCTATAAGTCGGCCAGATTTTTAGAAGAGAGGCAGCGATAACTGTTTACAGAGGGGAAAATAAAATAAAATGAAACATTATCATTGATAGTATTTTTCCTTGATGGTGTTTCGTTTTTATTTTTCTTTTCGTCTAAACAGCAGTCTCCGACCCCCTCCCCAAACTATGGTCGACTCACAAGAGGGGCAATTTCCTCTGGTAAAAAAAGGTGGTGGTTTAAGTCTGTCAGGTCCCACACTTCCTGTGTTGATTTGTACTGCGGTCACTCTGTATGTGCATAGCGTGGATAGAAGTCCGTTGGAATCCAGATTTTGGTGACAACCACTCGTTCAACTTTTGAATCTATTTATAGTTGTCCTATGTCTATGGTGGGAGGGTCAAACTCGCATGCGCTCTTCTCTCTGTTGTCCCGGTTGCACACGCGTCTTGGTGCTTATAGCGATAGGGAGTCGGTACTCATTATTTGTAGAGGTTATGATCTTATAGGTTGTGTCCCCCGAAGGGTACACAGCCCCAACAGCAGCTAGTGCAACAGCCAAGTCACCAAGGTCCACAACCTGGAGTGGGACAGGTACCGGGACAAACCCAGTGGGTTCCAAAGACGACCATCGCTTCTCCCAAACCATTTTCAAAGGATAAGAGGGGCGAAGACCTCGAGGTCAGTGTCGGTCTATATCAAGTGTAAACTAACCTTGCCGCACGAAGAATCGTTTGTGGTTGCCTCCTATTTAGAGGGGAATGCAGCAAGATGGCTGAGTGGTTTAATGCAACTACAGGGATACGGTCATGACTTTCGCGCTTGGGCGGTCAACCAAAAATTGGATGACTTTCTTAAGCTGGTGGAAGACAGATGGCATGATCCTCAGAAGGCTGAAAAAGCCACTGATGTGGTCCTGACTTTAAACCATAAACAGTTCAAGTCAGTAAGAGAGGCCACAAACGCAGTAGAGCGTCTGATCTGTGTCCTCGGGGTGCGCTATGACCCCTGGGTTTTACTCACCTCCTACCTAAGATGTTTTTCAATGCCTCTCTGGAATCAGTTGGCAGGTGAGGCCAACATCAATATGCACAACTTCCCCTCGTTCASGAAGAAGGCCCTARACCTGGAGGCAAAGATAGGGCATGGACAAACACCCACACCGGATGGTAGGAAAAAGTCACTGCCTCCTAACTGGAAGGTGAAGGGCCGCATTATGTTCGTCGACAACGACGGTTCTACCATCGAGTTGGAAGACGACTTCCAGACGGGAGTGGGTTRAGAGGCAAACAGCATAGAAGCTTCAGGGGGTGGAGTAGTCGATGCCTCAGTSCAAAAAGGAAAGGCGACCGGTAGACGCTGTGGAGGTTCCTGGTYGACCCAAATGCCCCTCCATGGGAGAAAGCGGGTCTAACTGAGGATGTGTGGAGAGATCGGTACACCCGGCAGACTTGTATCCGTTGTGGCCAATACGACCATAATCAGTTCAAGTGCCGTAACAAAAAGGTGACCGAGAAGATCCCACCTATGATGGGGCAGGCGTTGGGATCCTCCSTTCCCATAGGTAGCAATGTGGCCAGCAGTTCTGGTAGTGCTCGGGGAAACACGTCGGGTCAGTAGGGATAGTACTTGTTCCTACTAGGGTCGAGGTGGTGGACGCACCCTCACCATCTCGAGAGATGGCCCAAGCTACTGACTTCATCGTCGTCCCGCAAACACATTCGGACCCGTCGAGCCTCTGTCCGATGAATGCGTTTGAGTCCTTAGAGGAGCTAGAGGAGGAGTGGTCTAAATCAGACCCGCTAGCTTCTTGGACGGCATTGGCTAAAGCCCCTAAGAGTGAGATGTTCGTCGGCGAGGTAGTCATCGGCGGCCGCAAGGCTGAGGCCTATTATGACACTTGCTCGACACAAAACTTCATTAGTTGCACGTGCGTTGAGAGGTTGCGCTTATAGGGGCAAGTGCAGCGCCTGAGCCGAACTGTGGAGTCGACCTGCGCCAACAAACAACGCATGATAGTCAATGACTACCTCAAAGACATCGAGTGTCTTTTCCCGTACGTGGGAGGGGAACTTAGAYATCACGCCTCGTTCCTAGTCAGCGATGATCTCCCAATGGACATCCTTTGTACTATCTTTCGGTTCCACAGCCCCAGTTTGACTGGGATCGAAAAGTGGTCAAGCACACTTTGCCAGGTGGGGGGACCGCCAGATTACAGTTTAAGGTTAGTAGTCTGATCGAGTCCTATGGATGCTTGTGTGCAGCCGCGTTTTATAATTATTATAAGCAAAACCCAGAGGAGGGTATGTATCTAGTTTATGTCTACAGCAGGCGAGCCGGTGAAAATGTCGCCGGAGATAGAGGGAGTAGTCGCTAAGTACCCTAATCTATTTGAAGAGCTGAAAATGGTTGTTGAGAGGAAGGTCGTCCACGTGATAGAAATTATCCCAAGGTCTAGCATCGTGAAGAGTAGGATCTATTGGATGTCTCCAGTCGAGCTTGGCGAGCTTCGCCGGCAGCTCAAGGAACTCGTAGAGAAGGGTTGGATCCACCCGAGAGTCTCCCCTTATGGATCTCCACTCTTATTTGTACCGAAGAAGGGGGGGACCCTGAGGATGTGCATTGACTATAGCCTATAGGGGCCTCAATGCCATTACTGTTAAGAATAAAGAGCCGCTACCACGCATCGATGATTTGTTAGATAAAGTGCAAGGGTGTCGGTACTTCAATAAGACAGATCTGAAGTCCGGGCACCATCAGATTGCAAGGTCCTCGAGATATCCGACGTACATGATGTTGCAAAAGTCCCCGGGTTGACGAAAAAAAATAAGGATATGTTAAAGGCTTGAGAGGTCGATGTTGAAACCGGAAAGAGGGAGCATGTCATAAACATTAAGCAATGTTTTTTCCTTCTGCCCCCGAACAAGGGGACATATCCACGATCTGTAAATAAAGGTCAAACCATATATCTGAATTATTTGGGAATGCGTCGTGCCACGTGCGGCATTCCTTAGAACCTCGTTTCTTAGTGGCAAACGTGTGCATTGCTCTTTGTTGTGCAATGCGTATCACAACGGGTGGAGCATGCGGGGCAAGCTGCACTCCAATACATGCACCTCAATGCTTGTAGGTTTTTAAGGACATATATGAGACTCGGTGCCGCCTCTTACAATTGTTTCTACACTCTCCGATAATTATTTATCTATGCAATAAAATATGGCATCACCTTTTTGCATATCGACGACAAGGTTAAGGATGAAGTTGTAAATTTCACATGGCGCTTTTGGGGTCGACCTCATTTGCAACACGTAACACGCCGTCAGACTTTCGTGGCTTCAGCTTCAATTCATTCTTCTTCAATAAACCACAACTTCAATAATAAAGTGGAGTACAAAGATGGACGAAAGAAGCAAATATACTTGATTATGATATTATCTTTATGTCATAAAAGTTTTTTATTTTTTTCATCGTGTTGTGGCCGATAGGGATTTCACAATCAGTCTCTTAATTTGATAGTACAGTATTTGGAGCATTAAACATTATATAGCGAGTGGCATAGGAATTGGAAGTCTATGAAGGCAAATTCTTTGATGGAACGAGTTCAATGGAAAGTGGATGAGAAGAGTTGTGGGGTGTTCATGTTGATGTTTGCAACTTTGTTACAATGTGGTCATCGACTACCTTTCACATTTTGTAAGAGAAATATCTCGCATATTAAAAAACAATTAACAGCATGTATACTTGAAGTTTATTATCTTTGATGTTGATATAACACTTCTAAATTTCATTTTGACAATATTCTTTTCATTAATGAGTTGTGATACATATTCAACAAATAATTGGTTACGACAAAATGCATGTCATTGCTTTCTTTTATTCTTATAAGTTTGCGCTCAGTATGATAAACTCACTACATTTTTCCAGATGGATCTTCGATTTCATACCTTGGAACTAGTTTTACATTTAATTTCATATTTGAAATTCTTACATATAAGAATCTAAAGTGCGGATAGCATTGGCATTATATATTCCAAGTTGATGTGTAATATGACAAAATAGAATGAGGATTCAAGTCAAAATTTGACAATGTCAAACTAAGTGTGCGATTCATTATGCAAAGATTTATAAGTTTTTTGCGTGTACATAAATTCAGATGCCTTGTGACTTCCTACATTGCATAGAATCAACAACTTTGCATTCATATTTGAAACTCTTAAACGTAGCAAATTAAAGACTTAGTGAGATAATGTACAAAATTTCAATCTAAGTGTCGATTCATTTTGCAAAGATCACTAAGTCTCTTGCGTGTACATTCATTCAGATGCCACGTAACTCGTTTATTACATAGAATCAACAACTTAAAGTTTGCGTAGCAAATAAAATTGTTAGTGCGGATTTCACCAACAATACACAAAATTGTAACTTTTTGTGTAATATGACTTAACTCATAGCAAAAAAAAGATGCATGTTAAAATTAACTCGTTATTGCAAAATGAAAATGTTGTCGGTGAAACCATAAACCATTGTCCCTCAATATATGTCAAACTTTCTATATTGTCGGTGTCTTATCTGGTAATGATAGTCGTCTTCATGTTTTTAACAAATTGATACAAAAGGGATACTTGCATGAGTCATTTCTGACCGCTTGACAGTCAGACATCTCTGGTTGCCGAGGTTTCATTACCGACCTTCTTGAGAGGGACCAAGAATAGTTCCTTAACCCCGCAACGCCTTCGTGGAAGCACACACTGAGGAGCGACTAACGTTAACCTCCTATTTGTTCACTAGTTAGACTACTTCACGGGGTCTGTCGATTAAAAAAAAACGTTTAATCCATTGTATGGAGGGGGTCATGGCTTGAGTGACGGGGTGCATAATACCTAACCTTATTGCCGAAAAATGCAATTAGTTGACATTGAAGTATCTCAAGACTTGACTTGTCCATAGCCCATATTGCTGATTTATACCTTATAGAAGCGAAAACCACATTATTAATAGTCAGAGTCCTCCCCACAGTCGACGTATGTTGGTTTATCCAAAATTATAATTTAGCATGAACGTACTGCATAATCCATTCATTGTTAGTTGGTGGTTTCACGCTGTGTAGCACCCCGAACACGTTCGGAGTTTTTCCGAACATCCGAACACGTTCGGGTGTTCGACCGAACATATTCAAAAAAAAAAAAACATTTTTTTTTTTTAATTTTTGATTTTTAACTCGAGTTTAGTTACGAATTTGACCATACCTCCAAGGCAAAAGTTGTTTGTATTATTATTTTACATAACATATTATGTTTTCATATATTTTGAAAAACGTTTTTTTTTTTAATATTTTTATGTTCGCGTTCGGAGAGTCTCGCCGCTCGTTCGCGTTCGGTCCCAAACGTTCGGGTTCGGTCACCGAACGCGAACACGATGCCACACAGGTTTCACGGTCGTCAATAAGGTGATCCCTAAGACTCTAAAAGAAGATTTTAAAAGAAGTCACTTGATCTGAGGTTGTTTTAAGGGTCTCACTTCCTAGTAGTGAATTTACTAACCAAGGGTTTTGTTACCTCAATCAACTTTCATATCTGACAACCGGCTAAATGAATTGATAGTTCTTTTAAGGGGAAACTATGCGGGAACCACAAAAATGAGTTATAATTGCACTATGAGTTAGGATATTCTTTCGAACTGCAGTTTGGGCAATGGATACGAGTCAACTTTCTGGCCAGGTAGGGTGTCTGAAATGCAATTGCAATCTGTATCTTGCCACATATTGCAATAATAACTCGTTTTTGTGACTCTACTGAAGTTACTCTTTCTTTTAATTGCATCCAAACTAATTTGTAACGTGTCTAATATCAATAAGAGATCATCAACAAACAATGAACATATAGGGATGACCTCTTAAGGAATAGATGAGATCTGAATCTGTTTAATATATTTTTTATGCCTTAAATTGCTTGTCAGAGCTTCCATAATCTACGTTGCATAGAGTACACGTACGGGGGCTTCCCGTATGAAATGTACAGGTTATTTCTGTACGGGATCTGTACCGGAACCTGTACGTCTTGTACGCCCCCGTACGAAAAAGGAAAAAAAAAAAAAAAAAAAAAAAAAAAAAAAAAAAAAAAAAAAAAAAAAAAAAAAAAAAAAAAAAATTTTTTTAAAAAAAAAAAAAAAAAAAAAAAAAAAAAAAAAAAAAAAAAAAAAAAAAAAAAAAAGACAATCGTCAAAAAAATCCGAAAAAAAACTGTGTGATGCAACAATACAAAACAAGCAACATTTGGCTGCGCATCATTTTCAGATTCTTATTAGAATTTGAGAAAAAAAATAAAAACAATACCAGATTAAAAAAAAAAAAAAAACTCGTACGGGGCCCCTAGCATACGAGTAGGGTACAAGTACAAGAGTACGAGTCCGTACTCGTACGACGGTGCGTACAAGTGGCAACGTAGTCCATAATAATAACAAATAAAAATGAAAATTGAGTCTCCTTGTCTGACAAACATGTGTAATGATATCGGCGAAGCTGCCCATGTTGTAGCGTTCTTATTAAAAATCTCAATCCATCGTCTAAAACACAGACCAAAATTAAATTTCTCCAGACATTTATCCAAAAAGAAACAGTCAACGAGATCGTGTATTTTCAAATAGGATAAAAATAAACACAACATTATGTTTGGATTGACGAGAACGTTTCATTAGCTGATTAATTAGTAAAATGTTGTCACGAATGTTCCTTCCTTCAAGTTCTTTGTATAAAAATAGTATGAGAAGGATAAATTATATCCACAATATATTTTGATTCATTCAATTTGGCCAAGACTTTGACTACCAACTTATACACTAATGTTAGGAGTGTGATAGAACGGTAGATCCAAATATCAAATTTTGCCAATTTTTTATGTACCACTATTTCTCTCATCTGACTAGTTATCCATACCATGCTGTCACTAAAACTTTGCAGGTAGGCCATCAATTTTTAAAGTTTTCTCTTCTTTTATTGACATGAAAGTGATTCATATTTTTTCTTTAGTAAGTGGACTTTCCATTTGTAAATAACCCATAATATCAAGAGGTTCATTTGACAGAGTTTTAGTCATTGGTTTCATAAAATCATACATCTCTACACTACGATGATCCTTTGGAATATCTCTATTTTCTGACAAGAAGAGGTTTAAAAAAACATCTATTGCAATTTGGGTACAAACCACTATTGAAGTGACCCAGGGTTCATCTAACTGATGAGGGTAGGTTGGTGCTTCAAATAATTGTCCCACATGTACAAGCTCTAGCCATAGCAAAAAACCTTGCGTCCATAGCTCTTCTACCTGGTATTTTTTAATCTTACCACAAGTCCTAACACTTTCATTTTAAGGAACAATAAATTCTCTAAGTCGTGTAGCTTGTGTGAGACTGCTTCGTTATATTCGATATCTTTATATTCAATCTCGTGGATCTGAAGTTGTTGAATCCTTTCTTGCAATTGTTTCTTCGTTAAATGTATTTCAGCGCCTAGTAATTTCGACTATTCATATTCATTGCATTTAAAGCCTAAAAAAATTAGGTTGTTGAACCATTGTATGTTATTTTGAACGAAGAGCCTTTGTTCCTTCTAGATGGTTCATATTTCTCTTTGATATATTCTCGATTCATCTTTTTTCAGATGCGATGTATTTAACTTATAAAAACCTCTACGAGGTCTGACTTTTTTCTAAACGAAAGGGTAACAACACACATTACATAGTCCAAACCAAGTAGTGGGTTGCGAGAGAAAATTCGTGCTACTTGAACCGCTTTTGAATCTCTTCTGAACACAAAATCATATCAATACGAAACTTGATACTCATCTGCGATTAACTGTTTCCAAAACATGTGAAAGTGCACTGAGAATGATTTACCATTCTAAAAAAGTCGAAGAGATTTAATGATTGAGCCAAGTTAGTCATTATGAGTTCATCAGTTTCCACATACATGGGACATGGAGACGGAATACGCCATTGATCCGAATATCTATCTGGGACAACAATGAAATGCCCCACAATCGTCATAAAAATTATTACTGTCATCTGAGGAATAATTTCTTTTTAAAAAAAATGTCTCTCCCCCGCCTCATTAGACCTATAGATACATAGTATACTACTTCCAACGCTAATATAGCTAGGACATAAACTCACCGACCCTCCATCTTATCCACTTCCCAGTTAATCGGTTCCACTTTAGACCCGTGAGATTCGAATTGTCACCCCCCCACTCCAAAATTTAGGGACATGCGCTCGAAAAACCGTATGTGGCCATATTAGTTTGTGATATGATTGTGACTATTTGTATCCAGGAGATGCGTCGCCTGGATACAGATAACGTAAGACCATTCTTTTCTATCTATACCCCCTTAGGTTGATCATGAATGGTCTGCCTTTTCTGATGCTTAGCCAAGACTAAACCATTAACGTTTTAGAATCTTAAATTTATGTCCGCATCCGCATCCCGCCTCAACAATTTTCAAGTTTTTTCTTTATTATACGACTTGAAAGCATCAATTACCTTAAAGTACTCCATTCCCTCATAAACAACCAACCATTACCAGTCACCGTCATGACCTTACTCAGGAAAGGAGATAGGTATTACCTGGGAGACATGAAATTACAATCCTTGCCATGTATTAGAATTCAACGGTCCTCCAACCATCAACGTACCGTGCGCTAATAACCTGACCAGCAACGTACTTACATTCGCGAGGAGAACCATCATACGACACAGAAAGGGGAATGCAACGGAAAAATTTCCTAAAAATAAATAATCATTCTATAGTAAAATTACCATCTAAATTTTAAATTTTCATTCCATCTTAAAAAATGTCATTCCAATTTCAAAAATTTTCATCTTACTTGTGAACTTTCATTCCAAGAATAGGGTATCCCTTCTTATTTGGACTGCATGCTAGAGATGGAATGAAAGTCTGGATGAGTTCATGAAATATTTTAATTGGACTGTCATTCTAAATAAGGATTTACAGTCATAAATAGATCAATCCAATCCAAATTAGAAGATATTTGTTGTAGTAGAATGAAAATTTAATTAAACCATTTCATGAACTCTTCCAGACTTTCATTCCATCTTGAACAAATAGATGTAGTTGGAAGAAAAAACCCATATTTAGACGGGAACTTATCAGATAAAACTGAAAATTTTAGAATTGGACGAACATTGGAATGATAATTTATAAATGTAAAGGATTTTTTTTTAATGAAATATTTTTTCAGCTTTCATTTCTCGTAGGAATTTTTCTGTTGTGTACACCGTAGGATAGTGACGTGAAGGAGTCACGTCCAAAGTAGTCGAAACTAATGAAGAAGTCGGAGTCCTTAAAATATTCGATGAAATAGAAGTCGAAGTCAATGTCGAAGCAGAATGCAACACACTGACATTCTGAAGTAGCGATGATGATCAAATACATAAAGCTGTGAATCAATGAAAAGATAGATATGTGATGAAAGGGTCAATCATCGTAACGCGTAGGGTGACGACAACATCGTAGCAAACTCATGGTGGCGTCCATTTGTTGTTGAAGAACGACCACCGAGAAAGCGAACTCCTTCTCAACGATATCCTCAATCGGAGGAAAAGGAAGAGGGTCAGTTGGCACAACAACAGAAGATATCTCAACACGATGAGTACAATCATATGCACTCACCAAAGTCCTGGCGTGTTGTAAGTGCTCGATGAGTTCCTAAGTAGCCTCCTCATCATGATATTTTTTCTAACGCATAAGGTACTCGATGTGTGAAGGGGTATCGTCGGCAACTCGGCGAGATACGATGTCGGAGACAACAAAGTCCTCGGGACCGTCATGATAAGTAGAAGACGCTCATAAAAACGTCCGGCAAACCACTTGGATGATCTGCCATAAGGACGCAGCAAAAAAACATGATAAACATTGCGTTTTCGAGCCTGTTAAAGATAATCAGACAACTTAACGTGGAAGCTGACCGGTCTATTAACAACATCAGAACCGATAGTCTATAGGATGCGACATGGACCGAAGAATCGACGTTTGAACTTGCAAAGCGCATTCGTTTCAAGCTACGAGTGACATTTGTCGACAAGCATGTAATTAACGACTCTGAAAGAATGATCCTTCACTATTGGTTTGCTCGTGCGGCTACGCGGGTTTGGGAGGTGGCTATACTCTTACGCGTGCAATAAAAAAATCTCCGCCATATGCACGACCCAAACGTAAAATGCGAAATAAAAAAGTTCAGGGTGCACCTGCGAGGGTCAAAACAAATTAACGGACACTCGAGGGTGATAGTCGAGGTCACAATAATATGGCGACATCCCGTGGTCAGTGAGACAACGTGGTTGTAAGCAATCTCTGTGTGAGCTAAGTATAAGTCTCGCTGTCGATCATCCCTAACAAACTTTTAGAGGATATTATCGAGATTTCCGTTTGTGATTTTTGTCTGACCATCCAATCTAAGGGTGGTAAGACAGCGAAACATGGAGTTGAGATCCATATGCATCATGTAGGCATCGCCAGAACGTGTTGGTGAAGCACTGATCACAATTAACGATGATGCTCTGAGATAGGTTTTGGTCTCTCACGACTCGTTTGAAGACGCGGTCGGCGACCTCACGGCCGCCAATGCGATAGAGGTACATGATAAAATATGTGCGCTTCGTGAAACGATCGACCACAACTTAGATAACATCATAACCTCGCTAAGTGGGAGCGCAGAGCGGACCAACAAAGCCTATAAAGATAGACTGCCAACAACCCTCGGATATGGGTAGAGGCAAGAATAACCCATATGAAAGATGATTTACACTGTTCACCTCCTCGCAGGAGGATACTCCTGGACGTATCTCTGGAGGAATTCCTTCGCTTTGGCTAAACGTATAGATGGCAAACTTGATTCATATTCTTCTGGAAGTTTATATGATCGACAACAGTTTGGTCATGAAACTCTACTACGACCTGAACAAAAAGTTGTTCAATGGAGAGAACTCATACACGTGGTTCTCGACGACTACACTTACCATGCCAGTACAGAAGATCGTTCGCACCTAGGGAACATGAAAAAACGATGACGTTGCTACAATTTTGTGTAAATGTTGTGAAAATTGAGGCAGTGACAATACTGAGTGTGGAACGCAGCGGTCACCTAATCCTTAACGGTGGTGACTGAGACGGTAGAGAGCTAGATAGGGTCCTGATTGTGATCAGATCGACGAGATAAGGCATTGAAAACTCGATTTATTTCACTCTTGATAGACTAAGTGGTGAAAGTGAATTGAGATAAGTTGCGTCACCAACGTCCCTGTCGAGGGGAAAATGGTTTTCGTGAGGAAAACTACGACAACAAAGTTGTCTGTGAGTACAGTGAAATACATCATGTGCAGGTAATCACGCCAATACCGAGTAGCATAAACTACCGCGAAAACCTCACGTTCGTCAACAATGTAGGTTATCTAAGCCGACCATAATTGACGGGAATAATTAGTGTTAGTCGAAAAGTAGTGTCAGTAGGAGGAGGAGGACAGTGGAGGAAATGACGATGAGAGGAATAGGGTGTGGTAAAAACCACCAAGGAAAGTTCATATCCTGCAAATTATAATGCATCATTACTAAGGATAAAAGAGCGATCAAAATCGAGGAAACAAAGAATAACCACAAAAGTTACTGTCATCTTGAAGGCACGAAAAACACCTTTTCAAAAGGATATTAAGAAATAAGGCGAGTGTTTCGAGATAAACTTCCTACTGTAACTAACAAGTTCTAAGAAACCGCAAAGTTGCTTAGGAGATGTGAGGGTAAGTCAATCCGTGAAAGCAGTGATCTCCGTATCATCCATATGGAAACCCTGGTCAGACACAATGTCATAGAAAGTCAAATTTGTGCTAGCAAAGAGACACTTACTGATTTTGGTATAAAAGTCTGAGAAAAGGTTAAAAAAGAGCCATAATGTTTTAAGGTTTTTTCTGCGTCATTATGAAAAACGTCCCACAAGCAATATTTGTCACAAATTCATAGAGTGGATAAGAAAAATATGTTTTCATGCAAAATTCGCTATTATTCACTTTTTCTGGATTTTCGGGTTTTAAGGGTTGGACAAAACAATCATCTTCAGTACCTCAACAAACACCAAACTTGGCACACGCAAACCTTAACCAAAAATAAAACAGGCAAAAAAAAAAAGATTGCAAAAAATCCCCAAACACACTTTTCAGTGTCGGGATGTTAATCTAAGGCTGAAAATTGCGAGGTCATGTTAACCACTTGTAAAAAGTTGAAAGCACTGTAGGGCATCATAGAGATATGTCTGATATGATCTTCTACGATACCAATGTAAACCAAAATGTCGTTCGGATACACAAAAACGTACTTTTCAAGCATGTCTCTGAAAATATCGTTTATCGCCGTCTGGAAGGTGGCAGGTGCATTGGTGAGCATGAATAGCATCACCGTGAACTCATAGTGGGGGAAACGCGGTCTGGAAACAGTCTTCAATTGTTCCTCTGCAACAATGCGGATGCGGTGGTAACCACTACGAAGATCGATCTTTGTAAAAAAACTGTTGTCTGTCAAACGGTTAAACAACTCATCAATACGAGGTATGGGATAATAAGTTTTAATCGTGTACCGGTTACGACCACAATAATCGATGCTGTGGTGGAGAGTCTCGTTCACTTTGCAAGCAAAGAGGACAGTTGCACCCCAAAAGGAGTTACTGGGTTATGAAACCCAGTCGAAAAAGTTCCTTAAACTGACGCTCCAGTTCTGTTGCCTTTAAAATCGAGAGTCAATAGGGTGCCTGATGGTGCACACGATAGTCAGGTACGAGCTGGAGTTTTTTACACCTCGCAACAAAAGGATCTCGCTATATGAGAAATACGGAGGGAAAACATCGTGGTACTCTCGAATTAGGTCGTGAACGGCGGACTGTAAGTTTATCATGAACCGCACAAATTCCTCAACATATGCCTCAGCGCGAGACATGGGTGTTTACTACACAATGAGTGGCGCAAGAGCATGGGATATCAAAGGAGTATCCACAGGCGGAGAGGTAGATATCGTGAGGGGAGCTGCTAAGATGGAGGAAGGGTCGGGTTGATCGAACTCCAAACATATGAGTTCAACGTTCGGGCAAATAGGGACTAGAGAAAATTCATGATATTCACCGAGTAGATTGTAACGTTCTGCTGACGAATGAAGTCATCGACGCGGTGACAGTTGAGACACTTCCACTCTTCAGGGATTGGAGTATTGTTAGGGGGGTGGAGGATGGGGAGGTTGATGTTGCTTGTTGAGAGGGTGCAATGGAAAATAAGTGCATAGCGTATTGGTGGT
>BFEA01000059.1:1682610-1693107 GCA_003427395.1 Chara braunii
AAAAAAAAAAAAAAAAAAAAGTGGGAATCCTTTTCTTGATTTTTTATTTTATTTTATTCTGGTGATTAGGACCGGGAGGAAAGTACAGTTTGGTTGGTTACCTTCCTGTGTTTTCCTTCCCATCCAACCCTTTGCCTGCATTCCCGGTTTTGGTAAGTGCCACGTCAGCAGTCCCACGTCAGCAGTGCCACATCAGCAACAGTGCCAACGTCAGTAGTGCCCCGCCACCATGACGGTTTCAGCTTTGGGCATGCCAGGCCAATTGGCCAACGAGTCCATTGACGAGTACCGACAGCGGTTCTAGCTCAGGTCACACTGATTGAGGCTGAGGTACAGCGCCACTACAGGCTGAAGCAGAGGCAGAAGCTGACAAACAGCGGCTTCAGGCCGCAGCTGACACAGACACCCACGCCCGCCGCAACGAGGCCCAGGATCTGCTGCAGCGGCACGAAGCCACCAGCATCGACAAGCTCAAGTTCTGGCATTTCGAACCATCCGAGGACCATGACGACGCAACACCGGAAGAGCAGCACAAGGAGTTCCTCTCCAAACTCGTGACCCGGTTGGTTTACACTTGCAACCACCTGCAGTCCGAGTTAGAGAAACAACACCAGGAAATGGCGAAACAGCACCAGGACCTGGAGAGCCTCCGACGGGCAGTGCGGAACCACAAGGATCTGCACGAGGGTGCTACACGGGCACTTGATTCCCGTGTATAGGACTTGGAGCAAGCAGCACCAAGACCAGACGCTGGGGAGCCCAACAATGTAGCCTCAACCCGCCAGTTGGAGCAACGAGTTGACCATGTAGTCGCAATGCTCGGCGACATCAGCACCTTTTCCGCACCAGCCACCATCAGTGACCAGCTTGACGCCTTGAAGAACGAGGTACGGAAAGTGCATCAGCCGCCCGAGCACGATAGCAGGCACCAGTCCGCAGCAGTACAAAATGCCGATATTCTGGATCGAAAAGTTTGATGACCATACGCATCAAGACCCGGTCCCCTGGTCGGAGGGCTTTACGACAGAACTGCGGACTCATCACGTTCCCGAGCACTGGTACATCAGCACGTTGTTCCTCAACTCAAAAGGCGGATGCCAGATCTGGCTCAGCCACCTGGCAACCATCCACGGCGTCCAGGTCGCCGATCTACACAAGAAGATCTCTTGGGAAGATCTGACGAGACAATGGAAGAAGCGGTTCATCGTTGACGATGCCCCGACGCTCGCCGTCAACCGCCTCTTCAGCATGACTCAAGGCAAGACACCAACACGTGACTGGCTCACAGAGTGGCAAAAGATTGTGGCAACGCCCGATCTCGACTTACCATTTCCGCATCTGCGTCGGGAGTTCTACAACCGGTCGTGTGCAGCCTTGAGCCTCGCACTCGGTGATCACGAGCAGTACACAACCTTCGCCGAAATCATCGACAAGGCGCGAGAGATCATCAAGACCAACCAGACTGCTGCACACGAGAAGTTAGCATGGCATCCAGCCCATGTGGAGAAAGGAAAATTTGGTCCGCGTCCGCAGCACATCGCTGCAGTCCAACCGGACATCATTGTGGAAGACCCGGCAGCCACCCAAGCATCACGTGACGGAGATCAGGTGGCCGCTGTCCAGCTGCGAAGCAACAACAACTCCCGTGGAAAAGGGAGGGTGAAAACCACATCGCCGGCCGGAAACGGACAGCCAGTACCATGGGTCAAGTTTCACTTGACCGAGGCCGAATACAAGTGGCGCAGCCGGTATGGCTGCTGCTATTGGTGCAACAGCACCAAGCACAAGACCCAATGCCAGGAGCAAGGCAAGGAGGATGTTCGACCTCGCATCAACTCGGGAAACTGAGTTGCACGGGAGGTGAGGCTACTCCACTCTCACTCTGCCGGATTCGGCCGCCTTGCTGGCGGCCTCCTACACATCTGGGGAGAATGCGGATGTCGCAAGTCCTCGGTTCACTTACGAGGATTACGCTGTTCACTTGGTCCCACCGTTGGACCAACCACTCCACGTGCAACAATCCACTGCATGCACGGCTTCACCACCATCGGCAATAGATTAGGCAGCTTCGCCACCATCTATCGTCGGGGATTCGACGTCATGGTCAAGACTTAAGGAACTCGACCCGTTGACGTTCACGAACTTCCAACGGATGCCCCTTCCCCCGACCGGTCGATTGCCGAAACCGCATTGCAACGTGCTCATGGCACAATTGCGGGATTACTTGCACACTGCAGTACCAGCTCCGTTGATGGACGCCGGAGTAGGGGTTGTTGACCTTCGCGACTACCTTGCGAAGATCGACCGCGAGTTCAAGACACAACGGTACAACAACATTGACTCACCATCGTTGTACATACGCATTCAGATCGGAGAGGCGACCTGCAACGCTTTGATCGATTGCGGAGTTACTCGCAACTATATGAGCCAAGACTTCATGGTCCGCGCTGGCCTAGGGCCGCACGTTTGGAAGAAGTCCCAGCCCACGCAAGTCACGTTGGGCACAAGCACAAGTCAATCGATCGGTGCATTGATTCCATCCCCATGTATTTCGCCCCGCGTGCAAGCGAGGCCGTGTCCTTCGACATTTTGGACACCCAATTCGACATGATTTTGGGCATGTCATGGCTGCGAAACGAGGATCACTCGACGAACTTCTACCGCCACACCGTTCACGTTTGTGATTGGAACGGAGTACTAGTCCCATGCACGGTGCATCCACCTCACCCTTCGATCAGCTGTCATGTGGTGTTCGCCGCCAACATTCTAGCTTCCATCACCCGAGACGACATCGAGGAAATGGGTGTGTGTTTTCTCCACGCCCTCCCGCCCCATGACATCTCATCGATGGACACATCGACGGATCCATGCATCACCGAGCTGCTCGACGCCTACGGCGACGTGTTCGAAGCCCCGCACGGAGTAGTACTAGATCGGCCCATCTGCCACGACCTCATCCTCGAGGTCGAGGCCATACCTCCGCGTGGTTGCATCTACCGCATGAGCGAGGAAGAGTTAAGTGTGTGACGGGCACAACTCGACGACCTTCTTGAGAAAGGCTGGATTCGGCTTAGCTCTTCGCAATACGGTGCTCCCGTTCTCTTCGTCCGAAAGAAGAACAAGGACTTGCGGTTGTGCATTGATTATCGAAAGTTCGACGCGCAAACCGTCAAGAACGCCGGCCCTCTCCCGCGCATCGACGGCCTTCTCGAACGGTTGGGCGGCGCCAAGTTCTTCTCCAAGCTTGACCTCAAAATCGTGATATCACCAGCCAAGCTCCGGCAGGAGGACCGCTACAAGACCGCGTTTAAAACGCGATATGGGCATTTCGAATGGCTGGTTATGCCTTTTGGCCTTACAAATGTCGCGGCCACATTTCAAGTGGCTATGACAACGGAGTTCCGACACATGCTGGATAGATTCGTACTCATCTACCTCGACGATATCTTGGTGTACAACCGGAGTTTGGATGAGCATGTGGAGCACGACAAGCCAAGTACAAAGCCAACCGCAACAAATGCGAATTCGCGCGGCAAGAGCTCGAGTACTTGGGCCATTTTGTGACGCCGCAAGGCATCCGTCCGCTTGCGGACAAGATGGAGGTCATCCGCATATGGTCCGAGCCCACCAACACCACAGATGTTCGCTCATTCATGGACCATCAACACCACAGATGTTCGCTCATTCATGGGGTTGGCTGGCTACTATCAACGCTTCATCACCGAATACTGAAGGATTGCCGCACCATTAACGAGGCTACAATCGCTAAAGGTGCCATTCGTATTCGACGACAACGCGCACCGGTCCTTCCAAGCACTCAAGACGGCCATGCTCATGGCACCCGTCCTTAGCAACTACGACCCCACCTTGCCAACGAGAGTGACGACTGACGCTTCCGACTATGGCATTGGGGTAGTCTTGGAACAACACGACGGCGACGACTGACACCCCGTGGAGTACTTCCGCCACAGGGTGCCTCCCATCAACTCACTTGATGATGCAAGGAAGAAGGAGCTACTCGCGTTTGTGATGGCTCTCAAGAGTTGGTGGCACTTCCTCCTTGGGCATCGTAGGTTCACATGGGTCAAGGATAACAACCTGTTGACCCACTACAAGATGCAGGATACGGTGAGCAGCACTATTGGACAATGGATGTACTTCATCGACCAATTTGACTTCACACCGAAACATCTCGCCGGCCTCTCCAGTCGCGCAGCAGATGCACTCTCGCGAAGACCCGATCTTTGCGCTATGACACATCATGCCTTCGCATTCGACGAGGAACTCCAGCGGCATTTCATTCGGGGCTATAAGTCGGATCCGAATTTTGCCACGCTATATGCGCAGTTATCTTCGGATCACCCGTCAGCCAGCCATTATCGCATCGTTGACGGGTACTTGCTTCTCCACTCGTGAGGCAAGGACTTATTGTGTGTCCCACGAGACCGTCGTCTTCGGACTCGCCTTCTTGGCGAGTACCACGGCTCACAACTCGCCGGCCATTTCAGAGTCAATCGGACTATCGCACAACTTCGGCTACGATTCCGGTGGCCCGACCTCATCACCGATGTCACTCGGTATTGCGACTCTTGCGAAGTTTGCTGACGAAGTAAGCCCCGCAACCGCAATCACTACGGCGAGTTGCGCCCGATGCCTATCCCACGGGAACCCTGCCTCTCCATTGCCATGGACGTCACCGGTCTGTTTCCCCGCGACCACCTCGGGCACGACGGCATCCTCACCGCCGTAGGCCAATTGAGTAAATACGCGTGATTTCTCCCTTGCAAATACTACGCCACGGCTCCCAAACTTGCGCGCCTCTTGCACACCGGCTGGATTTGCAGCCACGGCGTATCGGAAGACATCGTCATCGACCACAACATTTGTTTCATGTCCACATCCTAGACTTCTCTCGTGCAGGAATTCGGGACCAAGATGAAACCAAGTTCAGCTCGACATCCACAAACGGACGGGCAAACGGAGCGGGCACATCAAACCGCTCAAATGATGCTTCGTACGCTCATCCGTCCGGATCAGAAGGATTGGGTTGACCACCTCCCCGACCTCGAGTTCGCGTACAACACTTCGTTGCATCCGGCGATCGGCATGACTCCATTCAAGTTGCACCACGGTGGTGGTAAAGGCCGTATCTTCGCTGATCTTCTTCTTCCACGACCAGCCGACATAGACGCAGCTTGCTCTCCCGCCTCCGTTCGGAAGTACAGGGAATTGCTGGCTCAAGCCCGTGCGAACATGCGAAAGGCTCAAGTCCGCATGCAGTAGCAAGCCAACAGGCGTCGCGTGCCATGTCCCATCCGCGCCAGTGATCTGGTTTGGGTCTACACGGAAGAATTTACACTCGAACAGGATGTTTCGCGCAAACTACTCCCCAAGTGGTTTGGACCATGGCCTGTAACATCAGCCGCTGGCGATGAGCCCGATGGCCGCTCATTTGTGATCAACAGCCCCCCGCATCTGACGGTCCATCCAGTCTTTCATGCCTCGAAGCTGGCGACATACACACCAGCTAAGAGCAACGACTTCCCGGGCCGACGATCGCAAGACCCTCCATCTATGGATGGTCATCAGGAAGTCGACCGCGTCATCACGGATCGCAAGTACAGCAGCAAGCCTCAACAGTACAAAGTTACATTCAAAGCATGCGATCCCGGCGACACTCGATGGATTTCAGAAGCAGATTTGAAAGCATCCTCACCGCTGATCAACGCTCATTACGAACGACAAAGGCTAGCTAAGGAAGTTTCACGACCTGCCCCTCCAACCCGGACTTTGGTCCCTCCCTCAGACAGGCAGCTTCGCCCTCGCAGGTAAGCTCGATCTTTCAAGGAGGGGGGGGTGTGGCATACTGCGCAGCCACACAGGCCCGACCAGACGGAAAATAAGGGCCCGACAGGCCCTGTGTCGTTTCAGCCTAAAAGCCTGAAAACGAGGGCCATTTTCAGGCCCTCATAAAGTCGACCCGCCCTTAAACTCAGGTGCCAGACCAGGGTTTAGCACAGGTCATTTTTGGGCCCGTTTCAGGACAACCTTTGTTTGAACTTCAACGCCAGGGTCTGGCACATTTCGGCATTGGCAAGAGCAGCCTCCTGGACGGGCCAGCACTATATAGAACTAGCCTGCCCTGCAGGCTGCAGGTAGTTCATACGTACTTCCCAGGCAGTTCACGGGCACTTCACGTGCAATCAGGAGGCAGGAGGCAGTCTTCAGGATTTCGGCTGCAGCACTCTGGTGGAGCGCTGCAGTAGTAGTAGCTAGCGCTAGAGTATTATTCAGCACTGGGTGCTAGTAGGAGCTTAGAGTAGCGTTGGGAGAGAGAGAGAAGGGCGGAGGCCAGGGAGACTTACCTGTGGCGCCATAGCTCCAGCTTCGTCTTCGATGTACCTGCAACAAGGTGCCACCTTCACAGGTTAGTACCGGACTACAAGAGAGAGAGAGAGAGAGAGAGAGAGAGAGAGAGAGAGAGAGAGAGAGAGAGAGAGAGAGAGAGAAAGAGAGAGAGTTCTTCTTCCTCTTCTAAGTCCACCATCTCTCCCTAACCCTCTTGCTACCTAACTTCTCAGTATCTGCAGACTACGAGAGAGAGAGAGATTGGTGACTTTGGGACTTGACGACATTTGGATTCAGACTCGGCATTGGGATTAAGACATTGGACGAGGGATTATTTGGGACCTGTACTGAAGACTTGGTGTTGACGACATTCCCATCTTCCCCCCTTCTTCGTTTAGTCCCCCTCCTCTTCGTCCGTGTATGTTTGGACTGGCGCATTCAGGTCCCTTCACACCATGTGACGATGATGATGTATGTTTGGTCTGCATTGCGACATTGATTGGTCGGATCATTGGTATATAAGCCTTCCGCCGTGCTATCTCGTACTATGTGAGAGAGGTCGGTTCTTGTTCTGGTCTGCACCTTTACGGTATGCGACATTGACACTATAAATGGAGTGCCTGTTGAAGCAGCAGTGTTTGTTGTGATGGATAGAAGCATGGACTGTGTGTGACTATGTAAGGGACGCTGGACCCTGTTCCAAGCAGATAATATATTTGAATGGATTTCATGCCGGCAAAAAAAAAGGAGTGAAGAAAAGTTGAAAAGTAGCAATAGCAGTGTTTGTAGTACCACATGCTGCTGTACTACAAACAGTTGCCGATGTGCTACAAACTGGGACTTGTAGCACTCTACATTTGCCTGTTGACTGAAAGGCTGAATGGCAAACCCTACAGAACACTGGTTAACAGACACAGGGTCCAGACACCATCCATGTMTGGACCAGGATCCACACCTGTACCAGGATGAATCCGGGTGTCACGATGTCTGGACACCATCCAGACTACCCAGACATGGTGTCTGGATCTTTCTGTATGTCCATGTTCCTCATGTGTGGATGCATCTGGAATCTATAGATGCCAAAATAGTACGAAATAGTAATGACTGAAATAGAATCCAAAAATTCCAATCCAACCTTATTCTTATTATTAATATAAATTAATAAAATTGAATTAATCAATAAATTTCTTGATTGTGTTTGATATTTATTTGTCTGATTCTTACATATAAGTGAAAAATCAAAATTTTTAACTCTCTTTGCTCTGGCCTTGTTTGGAGCCTCAATTCGAATTTTTTGATATACTTTTGCGCGCGTAGCATGCATTTTCATCAGTGCATCATGGCTCTCTGTTATCATGCTTCCACTGTCTGTGCCAGGCAGTCCTCCTCCTTCTCAGGCTACACTTTCGCACTGCAACTTGTGATTCTTGTTCGCTATGGCCAGATGTGCGAAGGCCATATGTGCAAAAGATACAGGTGCAAACGCACATGTGCAAATGAGACTGTGTAGAGGCAGGCAGGCATCCCCCTCCCCCCAAAACCAATGCTTCTGTTGGATATGGTCACATGCCTGCCACATGTTCTTCACCTGCAAACATCCATAGAGACCGCCATCTTCCCGGACATGGAATGCATGCTATTGCCTGGGCATTATGACAGCATATAGAGAGCCATTAAACATATCCACCAACTGCACATATGGTGGTCCTATGGATTCCACCACAAGTTTTTATTAAATTCAATAGATTGTGTGTGTTTTTTCCCCCCCCTTTTCATCGCTTGCACCACAGGGGATTACATAAATGTGTAGCGGGGTCTTTTTTCCGTTCGTCTGTTCTTTTGCCAGATCGTCTGCTGTATCTTCCATTAAGAAAGAATTTGCACCCTCTCATCATACCTGACACAGTGTGCTTCATCAATCACAAATCGGGAGAGCTTCCTCTGCAAAATAATTCCAAAGCGAATCACAGCATCTGGAAGTAGTCAGATTGAGACCTTAAAACAAACCCCCCAGAAAAAAAACACAAGTTGAATTATTTTGAATATAAGATTATTACGGTCTACCGCCAGGGCCAGCAGCCTAGCTCAGTTGGTAGAGCACAAAAGCTGCATTCAGTAGGTCCGCAGTTTGAGTCCCCACGTCTTCCATTCGAATCCCCACGGCCTCCTGCGGCTCGTTGTGGGTTCACCAGCTGAAATGGTCAGGTTGTGCACCTTGGTTGTTGGTAGTGGGGTATCTTCTGCCGTCCCTCCCATCCGTTGCTAGGGGTTAGGTTCAACCTTGAGGGGATAGGCTCAACCCATAACCCTTAGTGTAGCTCAGCCATTGGTAGTAGAGTTACTCCTTGCTGAACGCAGGTAGATAGGTGGATAGAGTGCTAGTAGAATGCTGCCATGCAATTTGATTATGATCCCGGGGACAGGATCGGTTCTTGTGGGTTGATTACGTGGACAGACAGCATGAGGTATGTGGTTAGCTAGTGCGTGTGGTGGGAAAAAGATGTCGAGAGAAGAAAAAATCATACTGAATGAAGCTGTCCCCCATATGAGGAGAAGACAGTAAAAAAAAAAAAAAAAAAAAAAACGAGGTCTACAGACAGAAATTGAAAAGAAAAGAGCAAGTCCTTCGGGACATCCGTTAAAATTGGAACGATACAGAGAAGATTAGCATGGCCCCTGCGCAAGGATGACACTCATAAATCGAGAAAAAGAAAAGAAAATAGCAAAACAAACCCAAACAAGACAAGATGAAAAAAACAAAATGGACACAGAAAGGAAGACACAGCTGCAGCAAACAGTTGGTGACATAAGACCCACTTTAACAGGAAAAAAAAGCACTAAGTCCAAGACAATAAAAACTACTGCAATGGTTGTCAATCCACACAGAGCTACGTTCTCTTCTCCTTGATAGACTGGATAGTCATTACTTCAATTAACAATCTGTTGCAATCATACTCATTGCATACCATGTATGTGCAAAGTCCTCGCATGTGGCATCCATGCTGCACCGCACATGTACGGCGTGGCTGTACAGGCCAGAGCAGTGGTGGTGGTGGGCGGAGGGGGGGGGAACGCAGTGGGGAAGGGAGGGGGGGAATGAAACTACCACCTGTGAAATCCCTTCACACAAAAAATGTTTTCAAAATTTCCAATCTCACAGGACAACAACACTCAGGTTGCATATAACCAGCCTAACACTTTCTGGACCAGGTCGTGCGTGTGTGCACTAGTCGGCTGAGAACATGTGCCGGTATCAATCACCAGCCCCTCTTACGCCCCTGTACCAACATTCATCCAGCTACTCTGTATCTGTGGTATGCACCACACGGGCCCCTTGGGCCCGTAGTAGGTTAGGGGGTTAGCCAGGGGTTAGGAGTTGTTAGTTCTCCCTTTCAAGCCTCAACTTAGCTAGAGACAGTCCCTTCCCTCTAGCTCGTATGTAGCCGACCGCATAGGAGGGCCGCTGCAGGCCCAGTGTCCGTCGGTTAGGCCAGGTACACTTGCCAGTTTACTCTGGCCACTTCTCGGTTGACTGGTCCCCAATTTCATACTGCCACTTGGGTGGCATGCCTCAGTTTTCAAGAATGGTGCCAGTCTACTTTGGGCGCCACTTTTTCAGTTTCACTTGGGCGCCATGTTTCAGTTTCAGTAAAGGCGCCAGTGCCTGCCTCCAGTTCGGAGGCTCACTTCAGCAGTGGGCCCAGCAGTATATATAGCTGGGCCATCCTCATTTGAGAGACAGACAGAGTTGGAGCCGGAGTTCTTCACGCTGCTGGGAAGCACTGCTCCAGACACACCCCGCTAGTGATAGCGTAGTTGACGCGCTGGGCGCAGTAGCACTCGACTTCAGCGCTGGGCTCTTCTCATGTTGACGACAACAGCTTCGAGCTTGGGCTGCAGTCCACTGCAGCAGGGTTTAGAGGAGTAGAGGACAAGGTGGAGGCCAGGAGACTTACCTGTCGGCTTACCTATGACACCAGAGCTTCAGCTTCGTATTCAGCACATCTGTGACTGCATCAAGGCACCACCTTTCTGCAGGCCAGTATCTGGTTAAATCTCTCACACACACACAGAGAGAGAGAGAGAGAGAGAGAGAGAGAGAGAGAGAGAGAGAGAGAGAGAGAGAGAGAGAGAGAGAGAGAGAGAGAG
>BFEA01000059.1:1761422-1791050 GCA_003427395.1 Chara braunii
TCCATTGCATATAAAAAAGGATGAGGTCGGGAATCCTCACAAACGCCCCGGTAAGGTGTTGAGGCCAATGCCCAGCTTAGGCTATCCACTAACGGTTAATGGAAGGTAAAAAATTCGGGTTTTTTCACCGCGTTGCTACAAGCAATGTTGTCGAAACTTTTGCGAACAAACCATCCAGGATCATAATACAAACATAAAAAAATTCACCAAAATTCATCGAATTTTTGGCCTTCCATTAACCGCCTCTCTGGAAACTGGGTCCAATATCCCATCATGCTTTAGGACCAACCATAGCCTTTTCCAAAATCATCATGAAGCGCAGGTAAAAAAAGGTTGGAGGTCCACAAGCCTCCTGCTAGGTCTGCCTACAATAAACCTTCTAATCATCAAGTCCAGGCAACACCTAGATTATAAAACATCTTAAACCTACCCAAGCAGATTGACCCAGGGGGCCCAATTATTCCGGCTATAACAACAGACCCACCGGTTTGTCAAAATACCCATCTTGCTCGGCCAGTGGAGTCCGAAATTAACTATTATGTTAATTCCTCAATCGCCTATCCTGACCTAACACGGTCAGTTATGAACTATAATTTCGGGTGTCAGATAACCATGTACACAGGGAGAGTCTACCATCCTGATTCACCGAGGTCAACCAAGAGCCCATTGCCCAGGTTTTCATGAACCACCCCCGGTTCTTCTTCGACCAATCAGCTCTAATAATTCTACTCAAATGTTGTTTAATCTACTGCTGTTGCTGTTACTTGGGGACCGCTTCACTTCTAAACACACACGCATTCCATACAGACTAAATTGTCTGCATTAGGGCCCCCCTCCAACACAGGGCAATGTAGCCCCACCCACTGGAATAGTGAACCCCTGGAGGGACTACCCCCGTAAGTATCCATTCATCCGTCCAAACAAAGCTTTCACCCGTAATTCGAGTGCAATGTCTTTTCCACCATAAGAGAGTCTCGTCGACCAGTGGGCAAAACAACCAAATATGAAGCATGTTTTCCCAACCCCAGTTGCACCTCAGGCACTGGGTGGGAATGTTCATGCCTCTTTTTGACAGTCATATTGAGGTAGCAGTAACCAACAGGGATTGCAGCCACATAATACAAGCATGCTTTTGTACAGGGGTTTTGGCCAAGGCCTTCCACAAGGATCGTAGCCCTGGCCCCGTTGTCCCTGTCATATGCAACTCGTTAGCTCTTTTCAACCCTACAGACTCAGCCGATTTCTTCCTACCCCTTAGTTGTTTTTGAACACCGACCCTTGATTTATAACGAATTAGCGGTATAAATTTAGAGTCGTTAATCCATCCTTGTTGTAAAGGGTCTACCCGAAATTGGTTTGCGTCCCTCAAGAGCATAGCAGTCCGCTTCCCTGGTTTTGGTTCCTATACCCAAACTCTGACTTCTTCAAGGGCGACAGTTGTATCAATCCGATGATCATCCACTTCCAATCTCAACTTACCCTGCTGCTGTGATGAAAGTGGGGGGAGCCAGACCTGAACTCTCATCCCTGAGCTCAGGTCTGGGCCTAAAACATTCAAAATACGTCAGGGCTAGTCCTCATCCCTAAGCCAAGTTCCTCCAGCATGTTTCGTCTCCGACTGTATGAGTTGAGTCCAAGCCTCTGGGATAGTTGAGATGAGTTTGGCCCTGTGCAACGCCACGTTATGGAGTCTAGGAAGCTTCTGGCGCAGTTGAGGTAGGTCCAGAAAGGTGGCACCCCCTGTAGACCATATATCCTTGACCTGGACTACCCCTTTTTTCACCCATTCCTGTTGTATCCGTTGTAGAGAAGGGGGTGTCATCCTCTTGAAGGATGAATTCATTCTCGAAGAGCACCTGGTTCATAACTTCTTATTTGTTCCTCGGGGGGGTTGCCTTAGTGGGTCTAACTGTAGTCCAGGCCCCCAATAGGTTTCTCCAATTTTTTAACTTTGGTCTGCGGTTGGCAAAGGAGGGGATCAGCAGGCAAACCCAAACCTTTGAGTGATCTTGAAGTTCCCATTTCATGCCCAGAATGTATTATGCCATGACCATCCAAGATTTTCGAACCAAATCCATCATTGCTTGGATAGCCCACTTGGCTAGCAGGGCTACATTCTGCTGGACAGGGTCCAGCATGCCCAACCCCTCTTCCTTTCTCGAAGCCGCCACCACTTCCCAAGCCACCTTAGATAGGAAGCCCTGATCTGCAGTAGCTTCGGGCTTCCAAAGATATCTTGCAGCCGCACCCTTGATTCTTCTATAGGCCCCATCTCTCAACCGATGAATGCTCAGCGGGAACCACAACACACAACATGCCGCCAAGGAGATAACTAGAGCCCTTCCCATCAGGGAAAGGTTGGTGCATCTTTCCCAGCTGGCAATGCGGGCCACCACTTTATCCACCAAGATGTTGTCCTATAGCACATAGCAATCTAATAAAGATACTTGCAGGCCCAAGAAGCGGTTAGAGGCATGAATTGTCTTAGTCCCTAATCCACACACAACTCTTGGGGAGGGGGGAGGAAATAGATTGACTTGTCCCAATTAATTGAGGCCTCTGATAGCACACGATATTGCTCAATTACCCTACGTAGTTCATTCAGGCTATCCAGTGAATTTTTGCAGGCCACTGTTAAATCATCCACTATTGCCCCTCCCTTCCATTGGAAGGTAGGATAGAGGGATAGCCCTACAATTCATTGGTTATGTTTTATGTTTGCCTGCAAAAATTCCAGTTGTAACACAAAAATAAGCGGTGTCAGAGGGCACCCTTGTCTAAGGGACAACGATAACTGGATTTTTTTTGTCTGTTTACCATTCACCAGGATTGTTGCCGTTGCGTTAGCATACATTGCCTCGACTCATCGACAAAAATGGGGGCCTAAACCCAGTTTTAATAACGACGTGTTCACGAAGGCCCAACCAACTTGGTCATACGCCTTTTCCATATTTAGCATGAGTATGGTCATGTCCCCTCTTTTCTTGACTAGTTACTTCCAACGCTTGAACTGTGGCCAAAATATTATCAAAGATCGACCGCCCCTTGATAAAAGCCCCTTGCTCCCCTCCTACCAAGGTGGGGAGGAATGCGGATAGTCTCAATGCTAAGACTTTGACCAAGAGTTTATAGGAGACATTAAAAACCGATATTGAACGCCAATTCCGAATCTTTCTTTTTTTTCCTTTCTTGTACATTAAAGAAATCATACCTTTAACCAAGCCTTGGGGAAGAGAGTCCGAGGTGCGGGTTTTATTGAATAGTTCACAGAAGAACTGTTCAAAAGCATCCCATGCCGATAGAAAAAATTTAATGGGGAGACCATCTGGCCTAGGCATTTGCCCCGAGCCATCTGCCTAGCTGCCTTGTGTAATTCCTCCACAGTAATTTCATTATCTAGGTCTGCACTGGCTTGGGATGGAAGACGAGCTACCCCACAGTCCCAAAAGGAGTGAAAGTCTGAGAGGTTTGTGTCAAAATTATCAAACGGGCGTCTTGTGGTTACTATATCTCTAAAGTAGGCCATTGCGTAAGAGCAACATGTCTCGGTGTCCACCGCTAGTGGTATGTTAATCGCGAAAGGATGTGACAACTCTCTGATGGCGGGTTTAGTTTTTCTCATAATAAGTTTTCACAACTTTTCAGAAGGTTTTCTTTGATATTTTATCATATCCTGGGATCCCTTTAATTATTAGTCATTCCGGCCTCTCTATCTGTTTGCGTATTTCAAGTTCTTTTAACTGAGATATAGCCTTTGTTCTTCTTTTATACCAATAATATTCAAGTTCCAAAAAGAGGTACGTGCCATTGCAAGCATCTGCCTCCTCAATCACCTTAGTTAGTTGTATTTCTTCACAGTTTCTGGAAGTTGTTTTCATACGAGAACACTCAATCATTGCAGCGCGGAGAATACCAATTTCGGTGTCCACCCAATGGTCATAATTTTGGAACAGGTCCCTCACTAGGTGCCAATCTTCCATCTGTTTCTTAATCCATTGGGGAATTTCCAGATCCCTCAGGATATTGGTATTAAGTCTGAAAGGAGGACGGTGTCTTTCTACTCTCTCTATGGAGATCACGTTTATTCCCACGAGGCGGTGATCCGAAAGGTGGTAGGGAAAGACGTTTGTCCATGTGGTCTTTTCCCAAGGGGACCCCCTTGCTAGTATGTAATCCAAGTGCCTTTTTGGTTGAACTGTTCGTATAGATGGTCTGGGCCCCTCCACGTAAAACCGCTAGTGTCCGGATTGAGTGTTTTATAAACATCAATGAAGTAATGGGCCTCTATGAACGAGTTTAGAAGAAGTGCATCTCTTCTTATAGGCGTTTGGACTCTGGGTTGAGGATACTATTCCAGTCTCCAAGTATCACTAAGTTGTCAGTGTCCGGTATTATTTTTGGAAAATTTGTGAAAAATTCTATCATATTCGGATATTCCACTAGAGCATAGACAAACATTATAGCCCAGTCTTCCTCGGCCACCGCCAATTTCATTCAGGCCCAGCGGCCTTCAGGGTCAGCGCATGGGTCAATAATGTCCACTTCCAATCTTTTATCAATGAGGATTGTCACCCCCCCCTTTGAGCCGTCTACCGAGGCCCAGAGTTGGGGGCCTGCCCACCATCTTTGAATTTCCACCATTTTTCTTGGGCCTATTTTAGTCTCCTGCAGCACGCAATGTGCACTTTATTATCATATAACCAGGATGAAAGTCTGTTACATTTACTAGAGTCATTTTGGTCTCCCAAGCCTCATACATTCCAACTTACCAAACGAATCCTATTGGGAAGGGCCATCTGCAGGGCCTTCCCCGCTAGGAGTTTGGATGCAGGACTCGTCATTTTCCTGTTTTTCCTTTGGGGAAGTTCCTAGGGATGCCTTTTCCCCAATTACATAGTTTAGATTCTTCCCTGCTCTCCTCTTGAGTAGTGTTTCAGCAAATGAGTCAGACATGATAGTTCCTCTGTTGTCTGATTCCTCGAGCCAGTCCGCTATCACTTGAGTTGTGGGACATGAAAACAACTTGATATCAACCAGTGTGGCTGATTGGGGGGAGGTCAGGTGGGTCAATTCAATCCAGTAAATATTTAAGCTCGTCCCATTTTGCTTTATTATTAGTAATATGGATCAGGTCCAGAAAGGCAAACAGATGGCGAACCTTCCCTCCCTCCCGAGTATCTGCCAATCTGGCCATGTTGGGTTCCGGCAGCAGCCCCACCTCCCCAAGATTCTACATAATCTGGATTTTAACTAGATTGCAGATCATCACTCGGGAGGGGGAACTTCTCAGTAGGATTGAGGGGAAGGACAAGACCTTATCCTTTCCTTTTATGGTAAACACTCTGAGAGCCTGCCCATTATGTGAACAAATCAACGGGATCAAATCGTCTGAGATTTGCCTTTTAGCTTTCTCCTTTCCATTAAGTGTTTTTATCGGCGCAGACAAGGTTAGCGAACGCCTAGCCGTTTTAGCACATTGCTCCCTGGGCCTTTTCAAGGGAAATTTTTTTGTTATTTCTTCAGCAACACCTGACCTATAAAATCCTCTTCTTTGTTCCTCGCTTGAAAAATCAGACCCTCGATTTGAGGCCTCTTAGCAGAGTAGAGGTATGGGGGGCCCCTTGGTTCCACCCCTCCTTGTGGAACAGTAGGGCTGGTAAGGGATTCAGTAAAAGGATTTAACAATAATTTACCATCTGAGGACTGAAGAGTCCCTTTTTTCCAAGCACTTCCTCATATTTTTCAAACCGAGGCTCTGTTGGGGAGAAAAGTTCAGCTGCAGAACCTTTTGAGTCCCCCGAATCTTCTTCCGAATCCGAGTCAGACTCCAGCCTGAACAAGGGAGCTAGTGTCACTTTATCGTTTACCGCCCTCTGATTGACCATTTTGCCGTTACGTTTTTTAGGCTGACCGTCGTCTTCCGAGATCTCATCGTTAAAACAAGGGTTAGTATAAACTGACCACATCTTCAGGCTTTCAACAGAGAGATGAGTCAGTGTATCCGCTGCTTTTCCCACTGTGTCTGAGGTCTGTGGCATTGGGGACTATAAATTCTTGTTTTTATCTTCGGAATCTTCTTCCTCTTCATCTAACAGGGATGGTGAGGCATTGGGCTTGTGAGCGGGGGAACCTGTTGGGGCCGCTGGGGCGGGGGTGAGGAGGGAGGGGGAAAGGGCAGTTGGCGACGGAGAAGGGGAGGGCGACACACCGATGCCGAGGCCCCTGCAGTCCTCCATCACTTCGTCCCGTATCTGATGCTCTCGCCGTTCCTCCCCTCCCTATCCCTCCTTCTCCCTGAGAAACACCCCTTCTTCCATATCCTTCTCCTCAATCCTTTCCTCCCTCCCTGAAAACCCTTTTGCCCCATGATTTTGCTCAGCCACACTTTGCTGATGTTTATTTTGCCTCCATTCTTTACGAACCTTTGTTCGTTTACTAACCGATTTCTTCTTTTATTTGGACGACTTTTTTTTCTTGTTCTTGTTTCCTTTATCCAAACTGCTCAGGGCTCGACCTGCATCCTCACCCTGACCCCCTTCCGTCAGGTTCCCCTCCTCTTCCATCGCCACCCCACTTTTCAACTGATCTTCATCGTTTCCTACTTTTCCTCATTCCACGTTCCTACACCACTTTTCCCTTTACCTTCCGTGACCTCCCGTCCCTTCAAGGGGTCCTCCTCCTCCTCCTTCTGGTTTTGTCCACGCTGTCCCTTCGCAGACTTCGCCCTTTCAGTCGAGCCCGCGTCAATTGGTGTTTTCCCTTTGTCCTTATTCTGCTGATTGATTATCTTGTTTCTTTGCAGGGCACTAGTCATCCCCCTCGTCGTGAAAATTTTGGCGACAAACTCTACACCACGGGGTCTGCGCATGGACCACCTCAATTACTACGAAACCACTTTTTTGATATCTATTACCAAATACGGTTTATATCTCACCCGTGCGGTTGGTTCCAAATCAAAATGAGTGTTGACCAGCTCTGAGGAAGTTGGGTCAGCGTATGTGTCGTGCTTCTTCAAAATTTTCCCAAAGGCTTTTTGGACTCCAGAGGCCACATGAGGAAGAGCTGTCACCGGGATATACCTACACCTTACCCAAAAAACTTATATCTCATGGTCTCACTCCATTCATACAATTCGTCTTCCGACATCCACGGCTTAAACGTCATTGTGTAGGTTTTCCCATCCAGCGTGATTTTATCTTCCTTCTTCCTCAGAAGCCATGTTGCAATCTCTTTCGTCGACGCCACGTATGTGACCAAATGAAAACCCTCATTATGAAAGACACCTCTCTTTGGTGGGGCACTAATAGCTCCACCTTTTACCCAACTGTTTTCGTATATACAAATCAAGCGAATTTTAATGGCAATCGGAATTGACTTCGCTTCGCTTTGAAACCTCACTGTAACAACATTTTCCCTAAGCCACTCTTCTTGAATTGCATAGTGCTCAGGGTTAACGACCACTTTCACGAAGTCATTTCCTACCTCAATTTCTTCCGGGAGCAAGGTCATCCGGTATAATCCCTTCATTATAACAATCTGTTAGGATTCCTTTGATTCGATTCTTCTCTTCAACTACTGACGACTTCTTCGTTTGAGCATTTGAGGTTTCTCCTTTTTTTTTCTCTTCGAAGGAAAAACACAAAACAATATTCAAGCAGATACAACTACAAGAGAGAAAACCCAAGAGTAACTAAATACTAATACTAATAAATATAGCTATAGATATAACCTCAGTAATTAGGGACAAGACAGAAACATCCCCTCCCCTCCCCAAGGTAGTGGGCGCATACCGACCGGGAGAACCCGAGATAGCTGGAAAGGTTAGCATTGTAACTTGCATCCTCTTCTCCTTGAGCAAGAGACCTTTCCTCTTGCCTATCCGCCGATTGTTGGTCCTTTTCTTCCTACTCTCTTGAGCATATGGCATAAATTCATGTTTGGTTGTTTGGCTATGGCCATGACCGGTGTGTCGTTGACGACGCTAAAATTGCCTTAATCCCGATTAAGCGGCAAGCGTCGCCGAAGCGCAGAAATTAGCGCGCCACGACCGCATACCTTTGAGTTTGTTTTTGTTTTTCGTTTCCACGAGCTTCTGAAAGTGCCCGTTCGTCGAAAACGAACGGGCTGAGTCTCCTACCTAGCATCTCGCCCTACCGTACTTTCATCGATAGGATGAGCAAAATCGAATGAATCTACCCTAAAACATAGGACTTTGCGCTACTTTTGTGTGTGTGTGTGTGTGTGTGTGTGTGTGTGTGTGTGTGTGTGTGTGTGTGTGTGTGTGTGTGTGTGTGTGTGTGTGTGAGAGAGAGAGAGAGAGAGAGAGAGAGAGAGAGAGAGAAAAAAAAAAAAAAAAAAAAAAAAAAAAAAAAAAAAAAAAAAAAAAAAAAAAAAAAAAAAAAAAAAAAAAAAAAAAAAAGGGTGGGGTCCCCAACTTACCTACGGTTGACCCCACGCCACTTTCATCGATAGATGAGCAAAATCGGATGAATCTCCTGTTAGAACATGGAAATATACACAGTCATACTATGTTCCCCCCCCTCTCGTTTCAACGGGTTGCCCCACAGGATGAGCGCCCAGGGGAGGGGGATTCTGTTTTTGTTTTTATTTTTATTTTATTTTTTATTTATGTTCCTTCCCTTCTTCCTCTCGTTCAGCGAGAGGAACATGCGCCGTTGTTGGAGCAACAAGCGCCACCTCAGATGCTACAATTGAAAAGAAAAAAAAAAAAAAAAAAAAAAAAAAAACCGAGACCTTTGTGCCTCACAATTGGAAGACAACAATCTTTTCTACTGTGTGGGAGCAAGATGAACTCCCACTCTCATCTGGCACGAATATTCGTGGCCACGAGATCTGAGATCTCATGGCTCATGACGAGCGCGGGTGGGAAGCTGAAGGGAGTTGGGAAGGCAGAAGGAAAGGAGCCACTACCACGAATGTGGCCGCGACTACGATCAGATACAGGCCAAACTGACCTGAATGTGACTCAGGCCAGAGGCTGGGGAGCTGAAGAGGTGGAGGGAACTTGGCTGGAAATTGCCATTTTTCCAATGCACCTGTGCTCATCGTGAGGCCGAGTATAAGAAAAAGTAGGAGAAAAGAGGGGGGCAATTGAGTATAACTGCCTCCCTAAGTATGTGGCTGAGGTGCGATAACCTCAAACCCTTGATCGTGTTGAGATCAAGGGCCTCAAGCAAGTGACGAATTTTGCCTGGGGGCAGCTGAGGCTGTTGCTGCCCTCCTCAGGCACTACAAAAGAGGCAGCTATCCTCCGGCTGCCTCACAATTGCCTCCAGCAGCCAGTGTGCGACAGCACACTTGCCTCATTGATGGAGTGTTGGAGAGGAGGCAGGAGTGTTGCAGACGAAGCTGAAGGATGGCAGTGGAGTACGGTGAGGAGGAGGAGACAACCATAGCCTGGCCGAAGCACTCTGCTTCATCCAATGGTTGGCTAGTCTCTAGGGAGATTTACGGCAGCGCAGCTAGGAGCGGTCGTGAGATGCGACAGGGGGCGACGACAACGCTGAGGCGCTGGGAAGGTGTTGTGGCACGGCATCATCGGCGGCCATAACAGCAGTACTGGGGAGGTGCTGCCCGAGTAGTGCGGCAACGCTTGCAGCCATTTTTCTTATGCGCTGGGGAGGTGTTGTCCGGGTGACGAGGCGTCGACGGCTATTGCGGAAGTGCAGAGAGGTACTGCCGGTTTTTTAGTACCGGCGACAATGTTTTTTTGCGGCACAATAGAGATGTTGTTGGTTTTCACGGCGTCGGCAATGTTTTTTTTTTGTGGTGGAGCGGAAGCGCTGCCCGTTTTTTGCGGCGGCAACAGTGCGTTTGGGGTGGTGGCGTGGAAGCACTGTCCATTTTTTTTTGCGACGACGGTGGTTTTTTTTTTTTACAGTGCTGACGTTATGCTGCCCGCATAAGCGCGGCAACAAGGCATTGTTTCAGGGAAGTACCGTCGAAGTGGTGGTGTGTTTTGAGATGGTGTGGGCGTTGTTTACATAACGCAGCAGTGACGTTAGTGACGTGTGATGATGACGCTGAGACGTCGTCAGGCTATTAGGAAGTGATTGTGTGTTGAGAGGATATTGTGGCAGGCAGTCGTCACAAAGGAGTGGTGTGGGTCACTTTGCTGACGACTCGTTGTGATAGTTCTCATATGAAGACGAGAGTTTATACGGTTTCTTGAGTGAGCTGGATCGAGCTTCACTCAAGGTCAATCAGTTGATTGACTTGGATTCCAGTCACACCTGTGTGAACCCACACTTTGCTTGACCCTGTTTGTTTTGAACGTTCAAAAAAGAAGATCGAGTAAAGTGTGTATGGTCATGCATGTAAAAAATGGGATCTAACGGGAGTATGGGTTACTGAATTTTTTTGACCTGTTGGTTGTTTTTGTGTATGCAGGTAGGTAGAAGGATGTTTGCAAAGGAGATTGATTATGCCTATTTCAGAAGAGGGAAAATGATTGTCTTCTTTTTACTTCTCACTTACCTGCATGTCAAAAAAGTTACGTTTGTTTTCAAAAAGATAAATTCAGTATGCACTGTAAAATGAATTCGATTATAGTAAAGCAGGTAAAGAGAAATGAACTTTCTATCATGAACGACTTTTATCTGTCCAAATGGTTTTCATTTTCCATCTTTTTTAACTTTTCTCGTCTAAGTTACCCTGAACTTACGAAAAAACGAGAACAGTAAAAAAATCTACTTGTGGTGGACATGCTTCTTTTCAAGGAAGCATTTGGAGCGGGGGTTCGTTGCTTTAGGAGCCGACCCTGTTATCGACCCAGAGTGGACTATTCTACGGGGACGTACTTTGCAGATTCGGTGGAGACGGTCCGACTTCTGAGATCCGAGTCTTGTGCTCGGACGAGGAGAAGGAGTACCCTAGACCACTTCCTAGAGGGAGAGGCATGCAACTCTTCAATCAATGCCCCTAATCAAAAATCATCCGAAAAGTAGCCCGTCATCCAAAAAGATTGAGAAACGTATGGAGACGGGTGTGTGCGTGTCCAATCTTAGATCGGCGGTAAGATGAAATGAATAACTTTGGTAGTGCATCTCATCAAGTCAAAACTAAGACAGACCGACTACCTTGTCTGTTGCAATAAGGTTATTGTCGAAAACCAACTCCTTGTTTGCGGCTGTATGATTTTTATGGAATTCGACCCGGGGTGGTCGAATTTTATTTTGATATTGTGTTATGGGATGTATTTAATTATGATTTTGATTCTTTCAATTCTCATTTCAAATGAGATATACATTCCTATTGACTAAGTACGGTCCCTTTTGGTATAACTATGTGTGGTTGTTGTAGCTTTTTTTTTAACTGGTGACCAAAGGGGCTAGGATATTGGAGGTTTCATGCTTGGTTGAAATCGTCCTAGTCGACCAGCGTACGCTTCGTACTTAGGAGATCAGCTCCCTAAGGAACGAACGACGTCCGGGTTCAATAGGCGTTTTAATCGCGCGTACCTATACTACAGTAAGCGAGCGAACGCCCTCGACTGACCCACCTCTGCAACTGCATGTAAAAACTTTCACACGTGGGTCAGTAGCTCGGTAGGGATACGCCCCTAAGGGTGGTGACAACCCCTTAGGGAAGCAAGCTTATGCCCCGCGGAAACGTATCATGTCGTAGGGGACCGCGGGATGTATAGCTGGCGGACCCGGCTAGAGCGACGAAGGAACGACGCAACCCCGCTCGTCTCAGTGACTCATGGGATTATTTATGCGTCGTCTCCAAGTTGTCTTCTGATTTTGATTTATGTTTTAACTTCTGCGTGACATGGCGGGAGGGTTCCCGCCTCTTCGCAAGAAAAGGTGGGGGCCGATGCGCTCCGAGTCGACATCGCAACCGTGTCGCAAGTCACGAAATAAATGTTGACATCGTCGTCGAAGGCGCAAAGGAGAATATACACTTTGAAGCTCAAACACACAATCTGACAAATGTTATGGTGACAAACACACATCTTCGTTGAATGCGCAAATGATGAAAGAGACAGAGAGAAAGGGGAGAAAAAAAAAAAAAAAAAAAATAGACGAAACCTCTCTTTGCACAAACACATGTTAATGAATCTCATTGCACATCACGACAGGAAGATCAGTGATGCGAATATCAACGCCACAAACCTCAGTGCACATTGAGATCGAGCAAAGGCATCGCCGACTGTGTTTAGTGAATATCTTTTTCTGATGCAACAACGTATTTTGTTTTTTTTCCTGATTTTGTTTTGTCGGGCCCCATGTGCAAACGTGTAAACGTCGTATTTCGTTTTTTTTCCCTGATTTTGTTTTGTTGGGCCCCATGTGCAAACGCGTAAATGTTTTACGAGATGTTTTTTTTTTTTTTTTAAGTGGTTGCCGCCACTTTGCATAAAAGCGGGAACCATTATTTTCCCCCCGGAAATAACCGGATTCACGTGCACTGGTGACTTTCGTCTGGACTAACCGCTCATGATGGAATCCACTGGTCCCGTATATCTCCAACTGGACAGGGCCCACGATTTCGTCTCCAGTCGCCGACCAATCTCAAAACCCGACTGGACTCACTGCGAGGGCTATTTCCTCCTTAAGTTGGACGCACTGCATTTTGTAGAGGTAACTGTAAGCAAAATTGAGTAATACTCTTAGAAATCCGGGTTTAATTGTGAGGTCCCCGACCTATTAGAAAATTTTATTGGAATGAAAAGATGATTGTTTGAGAAAAAGATTTAAAAAATCCTTTTGTTTTGAAAAGAAATTCCTTTTCAAGGAAAATGGACGATGATCTTCAAAAAGTTTATACAATGCACGAGTTCAAGTCACCAAGAAGGTGAAGTTTTCTTTTTTTTTTAGAATGTTGTGGGTTTACCTTCAGGACTTACCGCCTAGGTCCGCGTTCTAAGTAAGAATGTGTATGTCATTGTGACCTAGTAATATTTCAGGCTGCCATGAATACATTGAATCATGACTGGGTTACCCTTTATTGCATCATGAGCATCCACCTGCACCCCCAAATGTAGTACAAACTATGTCGTGCCTTTGCGGGAAGTTATTTTCTTCCTGACCATTTGTGGCAAGTGGCACGCCCTTCCTCATGTGCACCTTTACCTCATCGCCATCTAGCTCATCCCACCACCTTTTTTTTTTTTTTTTAACCATCCCACCACCTTGAAAGCCCAGTAGATAGTTCAATCATTTTATGGAAGGGGAAGACTGACTGCCACGACCTGGGTGGGAAAAGTACCGCTGAGGGAACTGGCAATCGACCCGTGTGCATGGTGATGGTGAGGGGGCAGAGTTTCGGGGGCCAATCCACAGGGACTTGATCTGTCGAATCTCTCGGTAAAAGAGTCATATAGCTTAGCAGAAAGGAAGCCTAGGAACCCAACAGGAGTGGCGGTGGGCAGATGGAGTGCAATCATGATGGCAGACCTGCAAGGCAAAGAAAGCAAAATTTTGAAGCTATGGAATAATCTCCTTGATATCCCATATTTGAAACAAGGTAGCATTTTGTGGATGCTATCCCTGCTGGTCACCCCTTGTGTGGTCTGGCCTTGCAACAGGGGTATAAAGGTCTCCATAGAATACAATCGCTGCACCTGGCCATTTGAATCCACGAAGCACCTGCGGTGGGACTGCCCAACCTTAAGGAGAGTATGGCGGTGGTCGGAAGAGCACTGGAATAGGATGGGAGGGCATGATGTGAAGTGGGATGCCATTGAGTAGTGGGTGCTTCTGGATTTTGTATGGGAAAAACGAACAGGGAAAAAAGGTTGGCCCTATGTGGCAAGGGCGGTTATTTGCTCAGTGATCTGGGTAGATCGCAACCAGTCTAGATCCGAGAACAGACCATTTTTTGATGTGAAGTTCAAAACAATAATAAAGAGAAGCATGCGAAGGACCATATGGGCAGATTGAAGAAGAAAGACCAAAGGGGAAAAAGGTTCGAGGAAGCAACTGTGGTGGTTTTTAAGAACATGGGCGAAAGGAAACCAATTGGCAGGAGTTCATTCCACAAGTGGTCTGGTGGTGGCGAAGTGGCTGAGTAGTTATAGTATATAGTGAGAGAGGTAGTTATGATCTTAAGGTGGCTAGAATAGTAACTTAGAGACTTTCCATTTTTTTTTTTTTCTGCCTCATTTCCGGAGTAGTCGTTTGGAGAGTTGAAGGGGGGCAGCTGGTAGGGGGACCAGGGATCTCGGTCAGTAAGGAGGAGGCTAGAGAGTGCCACAAGATAAATCACGGAACTCGTTTGGCAGGGGTGCAATAGCCCGATAGGAGAGTGGCATAGAGTAAGAAACTGGTGTTCCATCGGGTTGGATAAATCCGGTTGTCGGATTAGACGGTAGGGTATAGTCTACATTCTGCAATTCAAATATGATGGTGATACTTGGTTTAGATGAAATGTTATATTAGAGGTATTCAACATTCATGATATCTATGAACTTTATTTGGGATAGGGAGGAAGACACTCCCCGAACTACCGTATTCACCCGAATATAACGCCTGGTCATTGTAGCTGTATTTGACACAACTTTCCACCCAGATACGACGATAATTACCGGATATTCTATCCGGGTGAAGATGGTAGGTTGGTCTCCCGAAGATGCGCAGTGGCAGGTGGCTGACAATGAGAGAACGCCAATAACGAGGTGGTGCCCGAATTTTTCCAAGACCGCGTGGCGCTAGGCAGTCGATATCAGGAGGACAACGGTGCAGTGTGAGTAGAGGGGTTGATCTTCTTATGTTGTGCTTCTGGTCGAAGAAAAGGAACATTGTGAGGGTGAGTAAGTGGAGAAGTGCAAGGGTATGGGGGTTAGGTTTGTTGTGGGTGGACATCATTGCTAACGACGATACCCCTTCATATTTTTGGACCACTTGCGAGGGGCGGTTGGCATGTTCAGTAGTTAGTCTCGCGACGTGGTTTGGACTGCTGTGATGGTGATCCGAGCGACGGTCTGTTTATCTTCATCGTCCGACCCTTTTGAGGTGGTTGAATAGTGCAGTCGACCATGGGTGGCCGGGTGCTTGAAAGTCGATGGAGGACGAGGAGGTGAGGTTTGAAAAGGAGACGGGTGTGTCGATGGTTTGATTTAGGATGAGGTGTTCCTTCTCTTGTGTCTGTCTTGGTTTGCTGGGATAACATTACTAAAAGTTAGTACACTCATAATGATCCCTAAAAATTAATTGAAGGGAATTTTAACGTTCTTAATTCCCAGATTGCTTGATATTTATTAAAAACTCATAATTCGTTTTGTATGTCCGATTTTGGTGATAACCAGTTAATAAGTTTGATACCCAAAGTTGATTGTCTGATTGTCTGATTGCTTGATTACGTTTGCCTGATTTTAATTTGGAAATTGTGTTTCCCGACTTTCATTACATTGTAATTAATTGATCATGAGTCATCTTCTTCCGAGTAATATTCTTAGTATGAAGTTCGTAAATCAAAGTTTGCTCTGATCTCAAGGGACGATTACCGAGATTGATTTGAAATTAGTTTTTTAACTTCGAGCGAAATTCTATGCTTAAGAAATTTTCAATAATTTTTCATATTAAGCCTTTTGCTGTTGATTTTTTCTGATTTGATGGACAAGAAGCCGAAACTTTAGTTGTTGGCGTTTCGGTTTGAAATTCTAAATTCTTGAAGTACTATATTAATAACTTAGATTTTCTGGTTGGGGGCTTGACCTTTTAAGGGCCGGGCTGATTTTGGGGTCGAATCAGTCATGGTAGTTGGGGGAGGGGGTCAAGGGGTTCGAGAGGATTGATTTTGAGATCTCTAGTTTTGCGGGGGCATGTGTTTGATGTGGTAAGGAAATTGCAAGTCCCAGAGGGAGCTAAAGTGACCTTGAGGTGGGGGGGGGAAGGGTAAAGAGGGAAGAGGAAAATTTTGGTGGGTAACCACAACCGGTACATGAAGATTATCACGGCGGTAGTTATTCACAACTTCACTTGGTATACGATACAGATTCACAAACGTTGACCAAAATTTGGGAGTTTTGTTTTGTGGAGCATATTACCTTGGAGAAGAAGCCGGACTGATTTTGGGGTCGGATCAATCATCGCAAGTTGGGGAGGGGGTCAAGGGGTTTCAGAGGATTGATTTGGGGATCTCTAGTTCTGCGGGGGCATGTGCTTAATGTGGTAAGGAAATTGTAAGTCCAGAGGGAGCTGGAGTGACCTGGAGGGAAGGGTAATTAGGGTAGAGAAAGGACAACTGTAGTTCTGTGGGGGCATGTGCGTGATATGGTAAGGAAATTGTAAGTCCCTGAGGGAGATGGAGTGAACCGGGGGAAGAGGTAATTAGGGTGGGGAAGGAGGGAGGGGGAACCTAGTTCCGCGGGGGCATGTGCATGATATGGTAAGGAAATTGTAAATTCATGAGGGAGCTGGAGTGACCCAGGGGAAGGAGCAATTCTGGGGTGCACCAGGATTGGGGAGCTTTGTTTTGTAGACCGTATTACCTTGGAGAGGAAGCCGAGCTGATTTTGGGGCGATCAGTTATGGCAGTTGGGGGAGGGGTTCAAGGGGTTTCAAAGGATTGATTTGGGGATCTCTAGTTTTGCGGGGGCATGTGCTTGATGCGGTAAAGAAATTATAAGTCCCAGAGGGAGCTGGAGTGACCTGGAGGGAAGAGTAATTAGGGTAGAGAAGGGGGAGCTGTAGCTCTGCGGGGGCATGTGCGTGATGTGGTAAGAAAATTGTAAGTCCCTGAGGGAGCTGGAGTGAACCGGGGGAAGCGGTAATTAGGGTGGGGAAGGAGGGAGGGGGAACCCAGTTCTGCGGGGGCATGTGCATGATGTGGTAAAGAAATTGTAAGTCCCAGAGGGAGCTGGAGTAACGCAGGGGAAGGAGCAATTATGGGGTGCTTGGGTGTTCCAAAAAACGATGTCGGTTAAAAATCGGTGAGTGGGAGAAGTAGATGGTGGGATATCAAGCGTCCTACTAGTGAGGGGGCTAACTCGTAGGATGGAAATAGGGTACAGCAGCAGCGGAGATGGTGCCTCTGCTGCAGTAAGTCTTGCCGGAGTGAGGTAAAGAGGATTGATGGGGGGTTTCTGAGTCATTTTCTGAATTTTGCCTATGCTCTTGTTCTTTAGCCATACTTCCAAACCATCTGTACATTTTTCATATGGGACGCTGGGCCCGGTTCCCAGCACGTGCTGTTGCTCCCCACGAATAGATTGGAGCTTCCATTAAAAAAAAAAAAAAAGATTTGGGATCATCATTGGGCATTGGGTTCGGCCATGGCCATACACTAAACTGGCTGATGCTGCCAGGATAACCCCGGGTAGAACTGTGGGGACCCTGGCCCTAATTTAGATTTGCAATATAAGAGTAAGAAAGAGAACTGTGGGGACTCCGTCATGCCTTTCTTTTTTGCGCAGAAATGCCTCTTCCTTTTCGAGCTGTTGGGGCCTATTCTCAGCAGATTCCAGGTCAATATTTTCCGTTCTGTTCACTCCTCGCCGTCACCGTACCTTCGCTCCGGAGCCGAAAAGCAGTGGAGGGCGAGCGGTGGAAAAAGCGTTGCCGTCTATTTGTTGTAGGGTCCCCCGTAAAACATCGGGAGCCACAGGTCTCTACCTGCGGCCTTCCCTACCCCGTCCCGCGGGTGGTGATGCCGTGCAGGGCAGTAACCCTCTGGGCGTTCGTGGATGGGAAAGAGCAACAGTTCATTTTCGCTTTCTACCTCTCTCCTTCGGTGTTCTGACTTGGAAACCGGACCAGTGGTTATTGGAATAGCCCCCCTACCACCACAGTTGGCACAGCTCCTCTTGGTAACAGACGAGTGCTTTTGGTGGGGGTAGAATGTATTCCCCTGATCTTGCGTTAGCGCAACCCGAGACGACGGGGAGGAGCCAAGCTGATGTGTGAGAGGGGGTTTCGGGTTGCTCCTAGTGGGTGAAAACTGGGTCCTCTGGGGTTGGTTCATGCGGCGGGGATTACTTTTGTCTGCAGCGGGCGCGGTGGAAGCGGGAGCGGGGCGTGCTGGAAACCTTAGGGCACACCAAGCGATGGAGAACGTTTCCTGGAGCGAGGCAGAGAAGTCGACGAAACGATCTTAGGGTGGGTAGTCGTTTCTCTCTCTGTGCCCAATCGTCTGACTCCCTTTTTCTCTTTCGTACTCTCCCTTTTTCTCTTTCGTTCTCTCACGTGTAACTGCTCTCATTCTTTGCCGTCACCGTACGCAACTTCTTCTGCCTGGGTCCTAAGGAAGCTGCGGACTATCATTCGCGCGATACTATCGCTTACAATAGTGCGAGTCACCCAGCGTGCGGACGCGTTGCGCCCCCCACTCGTCGCCAAACCGTTGTATGCACACAAAACTCGCTTGCACGCCTCCACTTGCGCGCGAAAAGGAAGAGAGAGAGAGAGAGAGAGAGAGAGAGAGAGAGAGAGAGAGAGAGAGNGAGAGAGAGAGAGAGAGAGAGAGAGAGAGAGAGAGAGAGAGAGAGAGAGGTTGCTCAGGTTGGTCCGCGTGTGGTTTGGCGTGAAGAGGGCTTGTTCTCCTTCGGCTTTGCTCTGGCTCGTTAGGAAGGTAGGTCGTTGTTGATATGTTGCTGTCTGCTTTGCGGTGATGCCCGAGGGCAATCGTATCCGAGGTTCTCGTGTCGGCTAACTCCATTATCACCTCTGTGATGTTTGCGTGCTTTTGTTTTCAGGGAAGGAGAGGAAACGCAGGGAGTGTCTGCGAATAGGAGACAGGAAGGGAGGCGGCGGAGCCTGCCTGCTCGCTCTCTCCTTCGCTCTCCTCCCGCCCGCCAAACCAGTCCCCACCCGCCCGCTCCCACGCGGGCACGGTCGCCACCGAGATAGGAAACTCCTCCTAGGAGACTGGAAGTAAGTTAACGGGGAGAAGTGTAAGTCGAGCGTGCAGCTGAAGAAGAGATGGCGTCGGGTGGTTTTCCTCATGGCAAATCGCCCCGCTCCACGTGGGCGTTTTTCCTGTCGCTCTCCGTCTGCGTTTGCCTGTCTTCCCTCCTCCCGCACTGTTTGGGCGAGATCCATAGGGTGAAGATTGAAAACGATAATCGGGCATTCATTCAGTTCGAGTCCTTCGGCTTCGACGGCACCGGCGGATTGAACTTGACGGTGAGGAGGGCCAAGATCTTTGGCAACAAAAACGTTATGCCTCCAAAGAGCCAGATGGCATTCGCGTTGCTTAAGGCTGATTCCCCGGCGATTACGAGGGAGAGGATGAGAGAAACGCCTACCGACTGTCCGTTGGTTAGCGAGGAGTTCGAGATTGTTGCACCTTTCGCCGACATCTTGAAGCTGGCAGGTGCCAAGGGGAAAGGCAACCACACTTTCAAAATTTTTCACCCCGTCCCTCAACCGAAGGAGTACACTCTCGTCTTCGTGAATTGTTTTAGTCCTCGCCAAGCCGTTAGCATGAACGTGAGAATCGAATTGTTCAACAAGGAGGGTACGGTTCCCGACTTTCTTCCTGCTGGCAAGACGCAACTGCCTAAGCTGTACTTCAGCTTCTTCGCGCTGTTTGTACTCGCGGGCGTTGCGTGGGTGTACGTCTGTTATCGTCATAAGGAGACGACTCACCGAGTGCACATCTTGATGGGGGTTCTCGTCTCTCTGAAAGCCATCACCTTGTTGGCCTTGGCGGCGGAGTATACGCTTGTGAAACAGACGGGCACGCCTCATGGGTGGAATGTGGCCTATTACATCTTCAGCTTCCTCCGAGGAGTGATGCTTTTCACGGTCATTCTCCTCATTGGTACGGGATGGTCTTTCCTGAAGCCGTTCCTGCAAGATAGGGATAAGAAGGTGATTCTCATTGTCATTCCTCTTCAAGTATTTGCCAATATCGCGGCGACGATCGTGGAGGAGTACACACCTGCGGCAAAGGGCTGGTTCACTTGGCGTGACATCTTTCACCTCATCGACATCATCTGCTGCTGCACAATTCTCTTGCCCATCGTTTGGTCCATCAAGCACCTGAGAGAGGCTTCGAGGACGGACGGCAAGGCGGCACGGAATATGATCAAGCTCTCTCTCTTCAGGCAGTTCTATGTCATGGTCGTCAGTTATATTTACTTCACTCGCATCGTCGTCTACCTGCTCAGGAATACTGTTAGCTATCATTACACCTGGGTGTCCGACCTTGCTGACAACGCTGCCACGTTGATCTTCTACATTCTCACTGGCTATATCTTCCGACCTGTCGAACGCAATCCCTACTTCGTTCTAGATGATGAGGAGGAGGAAGCAGCTGTCCAAATGGCTCTCAAGGACGACGAATTCGACCTGTGACTTCGCGCAAAATCTGGCACGAGAAATGAAAGGTGAGGAAATGACCTAATTAGCTGGCTAGGCGAGAGTTGGCGGAACTCACTGTGCGTGCTTGCGCTGGTGTTGCTCTGTGCGTGTCTGCTCTGTGTGTGTGTGTGTGTTGTGTGTGTGTGATGTGTGTGTGTGTGCGTGTGTGTGTGTGTGTGTGTGTGAGGGAGGAGGAAGGGTGAAGGGTGAGTCGAATGAAATGAAGAGGGGCAGGCGTTTGAAAAGAGGGAGCTAGGCATTGAAAGAGGGGGCGAAAGAGTCTGAAGGGAAATGAGAGGGATGGCCAGGCAGCGAAAAAAAAGAGGGGGTAGAATCGTCGGAGCCTCCTCTATCCTTTGCCTTGTCCTTTTAAGTATGAATGATGACGGCTTGGCCCTAGGTCGGTCTCTTCACGTTTCTTCGTCCCCATGGCTGCCCTTCCTGCAATCTTTTGATTTGTTGAGAGAGAAAGGGGTTATTTTGTGTTGGTAGAACAAGAGCAGAGCGGTGGGGAGGTATGTTCTGTGCGAAGTTGCCAGATGCGCAGGAAGGGGTACGGAAGCGGTACCGTTGAGGTGCACACGGGAGGCCATGGGCGAGAGCGAAGCCGGTTGTTTTGCTTTGCCGTTTGATTGCATTGCACGGTTGGTGATAGTCGACCGGCGAATGTGAATCATGTTGGAGAGGAGGAGACGGAGGGAGCGAGCGCGGGTGGGAGAGAGGGAGGGAGAGAGGGAGGGACGGGTATTTCTATGTCAGTGAGAGTGGCGAGCGGTTGATGATGGCTGTATGATAGATAGGAAAACTATGATGAAGGGGGATGAAACCATAACCAATATGGCGCACAGCCAACTTGCATGGTGTTGCTTGAGGTAGGGCGTTTCTTTTTTTTTTTCCCTTCTTTTTGGTTAATTTTTGGACAAGTGTGAGAGGAATTAGGCAGGCAGGTGTTTTTGAAAGGCAGATTGTGGGGTGGTTAACGCTTGTGCCTCTAGCGTGGGGCAGAATAATAAAGAGTTGTGGTCGGCTTTTATTGAATTGGTCGGTAACTGACTGGTTGGGTCTGTGTGAGATGTGTCATCTTCCGGAGGAGGAGGTGCTTTCCTCGACGTTCCTCTCTTTGTCCGAGAACCTGGAGATTCTGTAAGGACTTAACTGAGCCCAGATTGCGTGGTGCACCTTGGGGGGGGGAGGGGGGGAGAAGCAGTGGAAGAGGAGCTGAAACCTTTTGTGGTGATATGCCTACGCCTCTCTTCGGCGGAACATGCCTATTGCTGTGATGATGCCACGTGTATGGTTGCGCTTATAGATTCGCTTCAGGAGCGGCCGCGGTTCTTGGCTCTCCTTTCTTGTGCGCTTGTAATCGCTGTTGTACAAAATCATTATCTATTTTAGGAAAAGGGGAGTTCTAAAGATTCGGGCTGTGGGTGACGGCAACTGGCCCCGCTCTAGCGAGATGATGGTGTGGAGTGCTCCAGAGAGGGAGGGGAGAGAGGGAGGTATCGGTTTATTGTTAACCACAGTAAATGCGTAGCAGCACGACCTGGCACGCGAATCACAAGGTGTTTGGATTAAGGCGTGAGAGGGGTGTGGAGTCGGAAATTTTGAGAAGGGAAGAGATTTGTAAGTCTTGACGCGTACTACTCTTATTTCAGCGTAAATGGAGGATGGAGGGAGGCAGGAGGAGGAGGATCGGGGGACATAGGCGGAATTTTGGGCTCGGTCTGTGACCCAATTGCGCGATTTCACAGCAATTTGTGTAAGTTTATTTGAATGATGTCGGAAAGAGCACCTTTAGAAGGCATAAGCTCACGTATTGCGCTCAGGTTGACAGGGTGTGCTTCCCAAGCGTCAGCGTCGGATGAGAGGAGTGAGAGGAGGAGGAGGAGGAGGAGGAGGAGGAAGAGGAAGAGGAGGAAGAGGAGGAGAGATATGCCAGATGTGTTCAGGAAGAACTTGAGCGAAGCTGGCTGGTTAAGTATATAGCTGGTGAGGACAGCGTTGATGGGTTTGTCGTTGGTGACAGGCAAAAAGAGCGATAACGAGCCTGGATGATGTTTTAACAGTGGTGTTTGCATTGTCCGACTATCTTTCCTCGGCAAGGAGAGAAGAAAGGGGAGGAGGTTATTGATTTACATACGTTGCCTGGATGCTGCAGGTCGAAAGGGCGACAAGAGAGGAAGCAGTGTTTTGCAAATATCTGCCGGTTGAGCAGTTGTTCCTTTTCGTTTTTTTGATTGCAACTTCTTTTTTTGGCCCTCTTTTTTTCTTATGACTGTTTCCCTATGTCGTCTCGATAATGCTTCTCTCGGTACGCTGTTCGTCTGCACATATATCTCGTGTACTCTTTTACAAAACGTTGTGAAATCCTCTCTGTGCTATGTGGTGGTGCCTTCCTGCGCTGCATTTTACGGGGAAGTGTAATACAGCTGTAGTAGGATGTTAGCGATGGCTATGATGGCCTTCATCGAAAATGAAAAGTCGTAGCACCAACCTTCACTTCTGTAAGAGGGGCATGATGGCCGTCACGTCGAGCAGGCATGTGTGTGTAAGGTAGGGTTGGTTTTAGGTTCGGAAGCGCGCCAAGCCGGTTACTAGTGGGGCATCGTCCCATTCCTTTTGAAATAGCAGGCGATGTCGAGGCCCTTATGATCTCTCCCTCTCTCCGGTCCCTCTCGCAAAGACTGTACAGGATGTCTGGGTGTATATATCTATATGTATGTGTTGTCATATAATAAGTATATCTATATCTATAAATTGTCGCAGAGCGTGTTCGTACAAATATCTCTGGTCTTACAGATGTATACATTTATGTACATATATATGACGAGTCGGTGAAACTCCGTCGAAACAGTTTATTTGTCACAGCCGCTCGTTTGTTGTCCTCTTCTCCCTCTCTGCCTACGGTTTACCGGGCAGAGCTCTGTTTGACGATCCTCGTTTGTTGTCCTCTTCTCTCTCTCTGCCTACGGTTTACCGGGCAGTTCTGTTTGTGACGATATATGTAGACACATAGATGTATATATACATTTTCAGATACCTATGTATAGCTATATGATATACATATCGTGATAGAGAACTGCCCTGTGAACCGTAGGCAGAGAGGGAGAAGAGGAGCAAAAAACGAGGGGCTGTGATAAACTATTTCGTCTGAGTTTCACATGTATGTACATGCACAAATATCCATTCAAGCATTTCTATCGGTGGAAATCTTCACGGTGTAGTTTCTTGTCTTTTTTCTCCCTTTCCGCCTTCTTTTTTCATCAGGGTACCTCTTCTGACTGTGTATTGTACATATGTATTTTTGATATTTGATTTCAAATACGAGCACGCTGCCTATGCTTCTGTTCGTTCTTCTCTCTTTACCATGTAACGGTTCGCATTTTGTCGTTTTCTCCCTCTTTGTTCACTTTTTACTATGGTGGTGCACCGTGGTAAGTTCTAACACCCATGAACTGTTGAAATGCAGACCTAAGTTCGAATCCCCTTCCCCCCTCGAATCCCCTTCTCTCCCCCCCAAGCAAAAAATCGTATTACGTGCATACAGTATATCCGTGGTAAAGTATCGGATATGGGCGCGTGTGCACAGTGAATGTGTTTGTGGTTATTTATAGCTCTTGTACTTGGCCGGCCGATTTGTCGACGACCAACACTGGTATCTCCTTCCCCTTTTATTCAGCTTGTTTTGATTGACTGTCCTCTCTGCTGTTGAAGGGGGGGGGNGGGGGGGGGGGGGGGGGGGGGAAAGAACTTCCTCGTCACTGGTGGGCGTCCTCGTACCTCTTCTCCTTGGCCCTTTCCCTCTTCCCCCGAATAGAACGTGCGGTCGTTGTAGGCTGTATGTGAGACAACTGTCAGTTGCTGCATAATGACCGTGCGTTCTATTCGAGGGGAGAAGATGGTATCTCTCCTCTTCAAGGTCATCTCGTATATCTTTCTGAATCATATGTCGCGTCAGGCTACCCGTCTTCGCTCGAATATAGCGCACCTGCATACTGCTTGCCAGATCAGAAAGATAGCTCGTAAACATTAATGATCAGGGTGCGTAGTGCTAGGGGGAAGGGTTGTGCGGGGGAAGGGGGGTTGTATTTTTGTTTTTGTCTTTTACTAGTTGTTTTTCAAGCATAGGGTGTGACTTTCTTTTCTGCCGATTTCAAATTATTACCTTGCTGTTCCTTTAAAGCTCAAATTGCTATTATTCATTTTATTACCTTCCTGTTTTTGGAAAATTTGTCTGGCGCCCCTGTAATTTCCATTAGTTTGCGTCGCCTCCCCCCGGACAGACCACTTACCCTGTCGTGCCTCTGCCGCCTCTGAACTTTCCTGCATGCCCCTGTCAGCAAGGGGCGCAGCTTTCCCGGTGCCCTTACTGGACGGCCAGTCCCATTTTACCGGTCCCTGCGCGATATGCCCTCTTGAGCGGCATGCATTTTTCCGCCGTGCCCTTGTGTGGGAAATTCGGATTTGAAGCACGTGTTTTTTGTGGCGCTGCCGCGAAAAATGACGGGGTGTGTGTGTTCGTGTGTCGCAAAAAATGACGAGCTGTGTGTGTGTGTGTGTGCGTGTGTGTGTGCGTGTCGCTAAAACTGACGAGGTGTGTGTGTGTGTGTGTGTGTGTGTGTGTGTGTGAGAGAGAGAGAGAGAGAGAGAGAGAATGAAGTGGCTGCCATGTGCGTAGCCATAGAGGTGCGCTGAAAAGATGCACCCTACCGAGAGGGGCATTTGGATTTTTTTGGTGCTGGTACTTGACAGCTATCTGGTAGGGGCATACTGCAAATTTGGAACGGGTACCGGTAGGGGCATAACAAAAATATTTGAGGCCAAACAGACCTGTGTTTTATGGGAAAATTTGAATTGAGGTCAGAGAGGCTCGACGTCGACGTGGGAGGGCCGGGCTGCGATGCAAAATAATGGAAATTACAGGGGCGCCAGACAAATTTTGCCTTCTTTGTGTGCAGTCCTCTGTCTGTTTTATGCTTCTGCAGTTCGTTTTTGTCTCCTTGTCATTCGAAATGGTTGTGCTCTTTCCTGCGTCAGTGGGAAGAAAAGATCTTGAGGGCAGGAACTCAACGGCAGGGCGTTGGGGACGCGATCAGACAAACGTCGGAAGAGAATGAAAACAAGAAGAAAAAGATGTTGAATGAGTGAAAAAAGAGTAGCAGCGACCCTCCACAAGGATGACACACAAATTAAAAGAAAGAAGACAATTAAGAAACAGAACCTGTGAACGAATCACAAAGGAAAGAGAGAACTTGGCTCCAGACCATCGTGGGCCTCGCACCACTACACAATTGGCATGTATTTGGAGGCTTTCTGACCCAGGTGCAGTCGAGTGAGTCCAACATGTTGAAAGTATCTGGTAAAGATAGCGTCCAAATGCATTTAGAGTGTTATGTAGTGGAGCGAGGCCCCATCTGAATGCACAGGTCGTATGCAAACCTTTTGTGTGCGTATCTTCTTGGTATGTACCCTACATTTGTCCGTCCAAATGTTTTATGTAGTGGAGCAAAGTCCCATCTGACTGCACAGGTAGATGTCGTAAGGCCAACCGCTTGTGTGCATATACACTTGTTATGTACTATGTACACTACATTTGTCCATCCGAATATGTACACTACATTTGTCCATCCGAATATGTACACTACATTTGTCCATCCGAATATTTTGAATTGAGAAGAAGTTACAAATGGGTTATCAGTACCACTAACGCCGGTGGGGGCTTCTTTTTTTTTTTTTAACAAACAAAAAAACACGAATGGATCACTTTATGATTATTAGATTCCATCAGACTCGATCCATCCATCCATCCATCCATCCATGCAACTCTATGAAATACAGGATTCATGAATATCAATTGAGCGCAGGACTTGTGTGAACTTGTTGGCAGTGCGAGAATGAGAGGTTGTTCCAACGCACCTATGTGGGTGGTGTCTTTACATCAATGTGCATTTTTGGTTTGTGTCTAGGTCTGGAATCTGAAGTAAGTAGGTTGTGTGTGTGATGCCATCCAATTGCCATCCATCAAACTAGGATGACATTCAGATCGCATGGAACTGTCGGCAGTGGAAGCAAAGAGATGACTGGGACACTATAGAAAGGGGAGTGCCATATCTGCGTGTAGGATCGAGTACTCTCAAACCAGTTCTGCGAGCAAGTTTCTCAAACTAGTTCTGCTAATGAGTTTCACTTGTCTCCAGCCAGCGGTCTGAGAGTTCTGGTTGTGCAACCAGTCCTGAGATTGTTCGTTTTGGAAGTGATGTGGTGCGACCCGATTACCCCAGCTGAGCCCAGCTCTCGGTTACTGGGGCCGGTGAAAAGTTGGGTGGGCCTAACGGACCGAAAAGGCTGGTCCGTGCGTGGTAGGCCCTTGCCTGCGATGGGTTGGAATTCTGACAATTCTAGGTGTGGTCAGAGTCAGGCATATTGCAAGAAAGAGCTTTGGAGGTTCTGGTGGTTTAAACCAGACACTGTTGTTCTAGGCCTTCGATGTCTAGGGCAGTATGCGAAGAGGCCATGGGGCGGTTCCCCCATGGTGTGATACTGGGCTACGGTCTGTGAAAAGCAAAAGAAAACTGAGGGCAGCAATGCAAACCGTCAGATCACGATTGCGTGATTTGCATGGGTGGCCACAATTGTTTGTTGCAGACGGTAGTTTTTCTTGAAAGAGTCGATATTGGTTGTGGTCTTGCCAGTTGTTATGTACTGATTGTTTGTTGATATGGAAGTCGCAAGGAAAGTCTGTGAAAGGTTTCTGACAAACGTCCCTCACACGGCGAGTGTTGTATGCAATTTGTCTGTACTGATTTTGTGTGGGGCTGAGGAAATCAATCCTTGCTCTCGGGCATGCAGTTTCTGTACTGATTTTGTGTGGGGCTGAGGAAATCAATCCTTGCTCTCGGGCACTGAAAAGAGTAGGTTCCCTCTAGTATCATTTGTAGAGGCCATGGCGTACATGTATGCAGGTAGGGAATGGTAATGGTTCTCACAGCAAACATGGCATGTATGTCATGCGTTGTCAACATCGACCTTCTTCTATACTCCTTCTAAAGGCAAACCTGGGCACGGCCCCGTGTAATGGCCCCATGGGAAACTCAGGCTGATGTGGCGCCCAGTGCTGCGGTCGAGGATTCGCTTCTTTGGAGCGCTGTTTTATCGTTTAGAGTGTCTGGTTTTCGGTTGCGTTGGTCGAGAATTTGCTTCTTCGGGGCACTGTTTTGTCGTTTAGAGTTTCTGGCTTTCGGTTGCATAGGGGCATGTTTGAATACAAGTACATAGTGAGGCTAACTGGATGGAAACAATGAGTACCACTGAGCTCGGCTGGAAGGAAACAAACATGTGTTAGTGACGAGACGTCACACTGTCGTGGGGGCCGAAACGTTTGCCACACCGTGCCTACCTACCTTTCAAGACAAACTACCGCCAGGAGCCCGGATCGGGTGGGGAGCTAAGGGGGATGAAACGCCGGGGGGGATGAATTGTTGCCACAGCGCGCCTACCTACGAGTGCGAGTGGAACTCCCCACCTCTTCATCATGATGCACGACATCTCTTCACGCACGACTCTCCATCTCTTTACCCATAACTCTCCATGTCTTCACTCGTAACTCTCCACCTCTTCATGCACAACTCTCCTTGTCTTCATGCACAACACTGCTCTGTTTGTGTGTGTGTGTGTGTTTGAGAGAGAGAGAGAGAGAGAGACAGAGAGAGAGACAAAAAAAAAATTCCCACGAGAAATGAAAGTTGAAAAAATATTTCATAAAAAAAAATCCTTCATATATATAAATTATCATTCCAATGTTTGTCAAATTCTAAAATTTTCAGTTTTATTTGACAAGTTCCCGTCTAAATATGAGTTTTCCCTTCCAACTACATCTATTTATTCAAGATGGAATGAAAGTCTGGACGAGTTTATGAAATGTTTTAATTAAATTTTCGTTCTACTACAACAAACATTTTCTAATTTTAATTGGATTCACCTATTTATGACTGAAAATCCTTACTTAGAATGACAGTCTAATTTAAATATTTCATGAACTCATCCAGACTTTCATTCCATCTCTAGCGTGCAGTCCAAATAAAAAGGGATACCCTATTCTTGGAATGAAAGTTTGGAAGTAAGATGGACAATTTTAAAATTGGAATGAAATTTTTAAAGATGGAATGAAAATTTAAAATTTATATTGTAATTTTACTATAGAATGGTTATTTAATTTTGGGAATCTTTTCTGTTGGAGAGAGAGAGAGAGAGTTGCCACATTGATATCATGTTGTGAAAACGAATTCCTTCAGATTTTTGATAGAGGTTCCCACCGTCTAATCAATAGCAATTGCTTGGCCTCTTAGGTAACACATAGGTAACACATATTTCACTATATATATATACAGGGTTTACTCTTCTCCCTCTCTGCCTACGGTTTACCGGGCAGTTCTATTTGACGATATATATATACAGGGTTTCCAGGCCGAACGTACGGAGGCTCCTAAGCTGACCCTCGAACGTTCGGGCGTTCAGGTCCCCGTACGGGCGCCGAACTTGAAGGGGTTCGAACCGCGCAAAAAAATATTTTGGCACCTTTTTTTTTTTTTTTTTTTTTTTTGCGAGTTCTTTGTGATGTAAGGTATCTCCCTCTTAATTGTGAAGCCATTTTTTTTAGCCAAAAAAACATGAAAAATCGGCAAAGATGGTGGTGTTAAAACTTGCTTTCCCACTCACTAATTTGTTTTTTTTTCTTTTTTCTCTTTTTATTTTTCCTTTATTTCGGGGCATGAAAAAATTATTACTATTTCAAACTTTATTTGTTGATTCCCTATTACGTAAAATACACATATATAAATTTTCATGAAATTTGTCACAACCAAAACAAAATGAAAAATCGCCAAAGATGGCGGTGTCAAAAATATGCTAGCCCAGTCAATAATTTCATTCCTGTTTTATTTTTTCTAACTTTTATTATTATTATTTATTTTTAGTATTTGATTTTTATTTCAAATGTAGTAAAAAAATTTGGATGTAATGTTGAGGCAAATGTTGTTTAGTTTATTCTTCTGCAAAACATATATTTGTTTCACATTTTTTGATTTTTTAAAAATTATTATTATTATTATTATTATTATTATTATTATTATTATTATTATTATTATTATTTTTTGGTTCGCGTTCGGCCGAACGCGTAGAGAGGGGGTGCCGAACGTTCGGGCATTCAGGTTCGGGCGTTCGGCCTCTCCTGAACTCGGCAACCCTATATATATATATATATTACGACAGCCTCCTGATGAGTCGGTGAAACTCCGACGAAACAGTTTGTCACAGCCCCTCGTTTGTTGTCCTCTTCTCCCTCTCTGCCTACGGTTTACCG
>BFEA01000059.1:1791570-1811802 GCA_003427395.1 Chara braunii
AAGTGAAAACAAAAAGTTAAAAGTGAAAAAAAACAAAATAGTGAGTGGGCGAGCATATTTTGACACCCCCATCTTTGACGATTTTTAATGTTTTTGTGGCTTAGCAGAATGGCTTCAAAATTTATAGGGGTGTAGGTTACATCATAGAGTACTCGCAAAAACAAATTCAGAAAAAAAAACTTATTTTTAGGTCCCGAAATGTTTTTTGGCGGGGGCCGAACCTGGAGGTGTTCGGCCCCCGAACGGGACCCCGAACGCCCGAATGTTCGGGGGCCAGCCCGGGGGCCCCCGAACGTTCGGTCAGGTAACCTTGTATACATATATATATATATATATACATATATATACACATTTGCAAAGCTCCCCGTTTGGGAGCTAGGGGCGCTGGTATGAGCAGACGCTTCTATCTCCCCCGGGGAAGCTCCATCTATTGGTGGGGAGCAACATCTGCTGGAAAACAGGTCCAGCGCCCCTTGACAAAAGCCATTGAGGTCCATCTGAAAATTTCCTCATCTTCTATCAGCATTGATTGCCTTGAGAATAGGGGATTAATTGAGCAGGAAGATGAGTAGCCAAAGAGGGGGGAAGAAGGGGCCTCTTCAGCCTTGTTGATGGGCGCCCAAAATGCATGACGACCTAGCCCCCGTCCACCCATTCAGATACAACAAATTAAGCCTCTGCATCTTAGTAACTATGTAGATCATGTAATCAACAGAATATGGGGCGGGAAGGGGCCAGGGAACTCCGAGATGGTCCAGTTCGTTAAGCAAATAATATAGTCTCTTCTAAGGTTCACATCACTCCAACCTGCCTTCACCCATGTCGTTGTTTGCCTGGAGTCCAACATAACATTCTCTTATTCTGCACTGTACAAGTGCATGTCCACCAAAGATAGTTGGTGGGGAGGAAATGGGTCCGGGAATTATGAGGATGGGCGCAACGACACTCCTTGGTCCACTTCAGTCCATTCCTTGAAGCAGACGCAGTAGTCCCTCTTGAAGTCTTCCTGCTGCTGCCCCGAGGATTGTCCACCTTCCCATCGAATATACGCAATCCAGCCCCTTTTTTCATTACCCAGCCATCCCTTGAGAATTGATTAATTGCTTGTGTCACGTCTTTCTTTGAGTGATATGTATGTAGTTGATTCTTGACCTTCCGCCATCGTGAGGGGAACTCTTGCGGTATATACTGTTTTATTATTTCTGTTACTTCCTCTCCATCCATGCGAACTCCCTCAATGGTGTATGTACAACGCTTCCTCCAAAGTGCCAAAATATTCGTTTTCCTCCCTATCTTAAAGATGTTGTTTTCAAAATTGTTGTTCGTGGGGGAGCTTCATGCTTCACAGAGCAGCGCCCCCCAGGCCCACGACCAAGCCGATCCAGTGCCCAGGAGACTCCATATCCGGTCCCACCAACGATAAGTGAGGCCCGACCTTGGGCATCATAGGAAAATGTGTTCTATAGTTTACGGGATCCTGTGTGAGGGGAAGGCCGTTATGGCAGGATTAAAACGAGTGGAGCGCCAGACCCTTTTGTTCTAGGTACGTGCGATCTATCAGCCAATTGTTTATCGACAGGCAACAATGCTCTATCTACCACTGCAGCGAGCCGAATTCAGTCGGTTTGGACCTCATGGTTGAAAACCACTAGATAGGGCGGATGATCGCTTGTCTTAAGTTTAGGTGGGTTATCTAGTGGGCTTTCAAAATCTCTTTAAGGTTCACCTTTGGCCGCAACGGCTGGTAAGTGGCCTTCACTTACAAACCCAAAAACTTTATGTTTGGGTTAGTTCGCGTTTTTCGTGCATACGACCAGTGCCACTCCTCCAGGTCGAAGGGGGGTTCAGTGAGGGGTGTTCCAATGAGAAATGCAATGCATTTATCATTATGTCTCAGTACTCGAATTCCGTGCATCTCCTCGTTCCTCCACGAGCTCACCACGTTCAGAACATACCTGGTGAGAACATTGTCCTTTCCCTTATGGAAAAGGTTGACTAAAGATTAGTTTGCCCGCACTTCCACCACGTTACCAACGCTCTCCGTGTCGTCCGAGACTGTGACCCAGTCTCCTTCCTCCAGCTGCGGTTCTTTTTGAAGAATACATACCCAGTTAAGAGGGACATCAAAGATCAGTGTTTCTAAGTTCCTTTCAATATCATAGCAATACCTGATCTGGACCCTCAACTGTGGCACCATTTTTCAATCTCTGCTCGCCGGGCCATATATATCTGATCCTCACTATGTCGTTTCTGACCCAGCTGCTCCATGGGGGGCCCGAACTACGGTGCACCCTCCATTTCGATTAGTAATATTTATGTTGCCAAAGAGTGGTTGCCTCATCACCTCTTCCCATCTGCTCGACGCTTTTATTTCTGGCAATGGTAGTTGACGCCAGACCTTCAGCACTCGGGGCCATAAGTCATCTCTGGCCAGGTCGCTCCACGCTGCACCCTGGGTGGAGTCTTTGTCAACCCGAGGGCGTTGTGATATGGACCAATTGTGGTCCTCCAGCCAAGTCAGGCGATCCACACCTTGTCGTGCTTGTGCTGCCATTCTAGCAATCTGCTCTAGTGCAAGGAGATACCAAGGAAGGTCTGGCGTAAATACCAATCTTCTGATCCATTGTACCAACAGCACAGCCACCTGGGTGTCTGAGTCTAGGATGCCCTACCCCCCCTTGTCCTTTGGCTGGATCACGGACGACCAGGCCACCCTACTTATAACATTTGGAAGCTCATTATTTCCTCTCTATAGCAGGGCGGTGATTTGCCTCTTGAGTGATTTAACCGCTTCTTTACTAAGGGCCCAAAGCGCAGACCTATACCAGAGGGCATTAGTACTAAGTTGTTGATTGTTAGTGCCCTAACCATCAAAGATGTATGTTTGTGATTCCAACGTGTCAATTTTTCCAATGCTGGTTTGAAAATCCATTCATCGTTCGATGCAGGTTTCCCCGATGTCGTAAGCATTATACCTAATACTCTAACTGGGGCTTTTCCGGTAACCATTTGACCTGCGTTATTTTCGGCGGATGCACTCCTTGGTCATGGATCCACCACCCTGGTGTTTTGTTCCCCCACTGCAGTTGACGGTCATATTTAAGACTACCGTAAATCGATTCCAGCAATTTTTTAATTTCTTCCATATTATCGGGGGGGACGTCCACCATAACCGTCAGGTCATCCGCAATGTCGAGCGCATCGGTCCGGCACCGCACAAGGGCAGCGCGGGACCCTCCAGGTCGTGTCACGCAGGAGTTGGAGTTAAATCCTTCATCGCGAATACACATGGAGCTTCCGCAAGCCGCTCCGGCCGAGTGCGCCAGCCATACCTCCCGCGAGCCCCTACGACAGGATAGGGCCTACGCGAGGCACGACTTACCTCCACCTTACGGGAGTTGTCACCTCCCGTCAGTGGGCGTATCCCCGTCGAGCTACCAGTCCACAGTACGAAAGCTGATCTGTTGCAATCGCAGAGGTGGACCGGCCGAGGGAGTTTCTCGTTCGATGTAGCATAGGGGGTACGAGCGGTAATACGCCTCTATCGGACCCGCACGCGAACCGACATCTTGGGGGGGGCTGAGGTCCCAAGCGCGACTCGTCGTCGGTCGACTAGGACGCATCCCACACACCACGCACACACCACTTTACGAATCACAAAAATAAAACACACACACACACACACGCAGCACGACACAACACAAACAACGCGACAATGCTCCTAGCTCCTCGGTGGCCGTCCCATAACTTTCCGATGCGGAAATTGGATAGGTGTCGCGCGCGAGACTTAATATAAAACTGCGCGTACGAAGGGCTAACTCATATCGACTAGCACTGCTAACGTACGCAAGCAGTCGCAATGGTGGCGTACTGCGTAGTACCCATACTCACGCGATCCTCGTTAAACCCGAGGGTCACATTCGACACTCAAGTGTCGGCTGACACGCGCCTTGAGGGTTAATCTCTTGACGCTGGACAACCGCCATGCGCGGTTGAAGACCACACACCCTCTTCTGCACCCTGTGCAGAGCGGGTGGTACACAGGTCCGTACCTGTGGTGGCGATCGTTTCTTGCTGCCTTGGAGATGAGCCCTACTCCAGGCCTGGACAAAAGTCAAGGGGTTTGACTTTGAAGGCTACCACGGACTACAACGTCCAACCATGATAACTCTAAAAAGCAAAAACAGGCCGAAGGTTCCCCCTATCAAAAAAATCATAACCTTGGGTACCTTTTTCGGTTGGTACCAACGGCCTATAATAATCTCGAACATTCGTGCATACATGCGAGTCCCTTAGTCCCATAACCTTCAGACGCCAGGACGGCGAAACGTCGCGCGCAGGAATTTGATATAAAGTCGCGAGGTCGCAGGCTAGTCCTATATCAACCAACAATGCTAGTCATACGTGGTAATCGCAGCTCCGGGCCTCGCGATATTGAATGGCTGAAGGAATATATCGTGAGGACCCCTCACGATATTGAACGGCTGAAGGACATGCCGTTCAACCCTCGCGACATTTTCACCTTCAGGGTTGGATGTCTCGACGGGCAGAGCAGGTAGGCTCTGCGCGAGGGGAGATCCCCTCCTGCAGAGTCTAGGGCTTGGGATGTCCTGGACAAGGACCTTGAATCCAGGCCCTGGACCAACGTCCGACTAAGAAACCCCCCAAGAAGAAACTAAATTAAAGGAGGGGTCTTCCTTACGTCCCTCAGTCTTAACCCCTGAATAAGCTTTTAGTACGGGGCCCCTTAGGCCACGCGAACACTCATCATAGGTGCACTCTCGTATACGTATATAATGGGGTAAGTATGTGACGATCACTTCTCACAATCTCAGTGGGGTGCTTCACAACCATATGCATATATATGGGATCGCAGGCAATCAAAATCCAAAATCTGAGCCACCGAACATACCTACGATCACATCAAAGAATCAAACAACAGCCCACGCACTACACGGTATCAACCCCAACCAATCTCTACACTCATACCCCTCGCTTTAGCCATACAAGCCCCAACCTCCTGTCCAACCAGTCATAATTAAATACTCAGTACCTTTGTTAAATGGACATTCAATAAAAGTCCGGGTGAAACCTTAATGAAACAATAAAATCACCAGGGCTAAAACCTTTTAGGTTGAGTGTGGAGTGTGAGTTGGAATTGAGTTGTAGACCGACGAATCGACAACCGACTTGTTATCAGTTATAACAGAAGGTGATCCTCGTAGGATCAAGCTGAATCTAGTCCAGCTCTTGAATTAAGGTGCTCAAGAGGACCTGTAACACAAAACATGCCAATTATCAGGCTAAACCTATAAGTTCATGGAGAATAATCCCCATAACACGATCTCACTCAATTCATTCCAATTAACTAAGTCTGAATCTACCTTTAAGCAGTGCCCAAAGCAAAGGTAGGCTCTGACATGCCACCTGTTAAAATTAACTACTCCCTTAGACTTAAGAAAATTTCGGCAACGCTTCCCGTAGAAAAAGTGTCTTTCAAGAACTTATATTAGCCCGAATATGAAACCAAAAATAGTCTTTGACTTTCCAAAGCCCAATTTTGCTTAACTCCCTGAATTAGTAAAATTTTGGGCAGCACTCCCTTTAAGAAATGAGACTTCCCATATTTTTACCAAACCATATATGAGTTTTAGACAAGTTGAACTTTGAAACGTCAAAAATTTGTCTAACTCCTTGGATTTGCAGAAATTTCGGCAGCGCTTCCCGTAGAGAAAGTAGCTTACCAAAATTTATACAAAGCCAAGTATGATAAAAAATCCCAGAAATGCGAAACTTAATCTAAGTAAAATAAACTTAGCTCATAAAATGCAGGAATTGAGACTAACTCCTATCGCTCTAGCACGTAGAGAGCCTCTAAAGCAACTACCTGTCAAACTGAAACTCAGAGCAAGTAGTAGTCTCACTCAATCACATGCAGGCCAACCACAAAGGTAAGTACTCTCGTCATCTTAAGATTAATTTAACAGACAATAGTTCATAATCGTTCAATGATTTACCCATTTATACCCTGCTTACATAAGGCGTAAAGTCAGACCATCCAATCTTATGGAACATGCCTGACTAAGCCATCAAGTATACACGAACAAGTTGCACAACTACTTTTCTTTTCCTTTGGACATACGACTAAGCCATTCATCTTAGAAACAATGCTTAGTCGCCCTGAACTGTTTAATATCTAAGTTATATATATATATATCTCTGAACTTACTGTTCAAAAACTGAGCGTCGGGCTGAGCCATTCATCTTAGAAACAAAGCTCAGCCTGCTCAAAGTTACCTTCAATTATATTCTTAATTATAGTCTCTCCAAGTTTATGATAAGCTATAGCCAGACCACCCAATTTTATGAGATCCTGTCTGACTAGCCTGTTGGTAAGTAGAATATTAATAAAATATAGCCAAATCGTAACCTTTTGGGTTTCAGCATGTGCGAGGCATTGGGCCAGACCATCCAATCTTATGGAACATGCCTGGTCCTCTGCCATGTTCATTTCTCTCTGATCCATCTGTGTGCGGCATGAGTCAAAAACCATCCAATCTTATGGAACATGCTTTGTCCTCAGCAGAAATTACTCCCTCAGAATAAACAAACAAGAGAGTTGAGTCATTTATCTTAGAAACAAAGCTCAACCCCTTTTTCTCAACACAAAAAAAAACAGAGTACTCTGAGTTAAACCCAGAGACTGTTCAGAAACCACCCAGAAATAAACGACGAGCAGACCATCCAATCTTATGAAACAATGTCTGGTCCTCAAGTTTGCACACTCAAAACCCTACAAAACAAATAGCTAGGCCATTCATCTTAGAAACAAAGCCAGGCGAAATTAAATAAACACAACGGCCAAACCATTCATCTTATAAACAAAGCTTGACCTTTTAAAAAAACAGAATAAACATAGCAGTCAGACCATCCAATCTTATGGAACTATGTCTGACTCTGTAGGACCCTTCCAATCCCAAGCAAAACCACCTTTCTCCCAGCCTTCCCCCTGATGCAATCCCTTGTCACAATATGCTTTCCGACAATCAAGAAACCGAAACTGCCATTGCACACGCATTCCTTTACTTAGTCTGACTTGTGTCCTGAAGGTCAAACTAAAGTCAAAGTAGGGGCGCATACATAAAAAGGTGTACGGATAGGGGTTATACCTGGGTTTATTGAGGGGAAGTAATGGTTACCTTTCAGTTCCCTGCCTCCAGAACTCCTCCTGAGTTCCGGCAGAGCACCCGCAATCGGTGGGTGGAATCCCCACAGAGTCTCGATGCGGGCTTACGGGTTGCAATCCCGCCTGCCGCCTTCCTCTCAGAATAGGACTAGACTTAGAGTACGAAGGGCAGAAAGAGAAGGTTTTAGACTCTCAGATCCAAGAGTGATGCACTCAGACTCGCAGGAGAGGGCCTTGATTCCTTGCTGCGCCTGAGGGCCCCGCAACGGCAGCCAAGTAACAACCTCGATCAACCTCTGGAGCCAAGTTGCCAAAGTCAGCCTTTCTGACGGCCTCCTACATCGCAGCAGTACTCCTCTACAAAAAGCTTCGCCCCTCTACTGAGTTACGCGAACTATGGGTAAGTCTGCCCTCCCGTAGTTCGCCTCCGGCTAGCTCAATCAACCCAATGAACAGCGTGCCAGCCAACAGGTAACCTGCAGTTTCTGCGGCCTGACTTCTTATTTCACTGCTCCCACGAGCAGTGAAATTAGCTTGTCCGCGCTTATCCGCTTTATCCGCTTTATCCAGCCCCGAGTAGAGTTCCGACCAACAGGTAGCTTGTAGCCCACGCAGTCCAATTAGTAGGACGATAGTCCTATCGGCAGCCTGCTGAACTTGCACCCCCGCAGCCCACTCTGCAGTCGCTCCGCTCAACGACTAGGCAGTCACTCAGATGACCTAGGCATTAGTCAGCCGACGAGTTATCGGCCTCACTGATGGCCACACCCCTTCTGGACCACCTGTTATGCACGCAGAGAGCCGGCCAATCAACGAGGTGAGCAGGACCGAGTAAATCTTCTGCTAACGCCGGGGCAGATGCGCTGCCACCTGCCATGTACACAGGGAGTTAGCCGATGACTGAACACCGTACCGGACAACAGTACGTCAGTAACCAGCGGTCGTCCCCTCGCTACTACCACCGATATAACGAGCGAAATCGGGCGAGTCTTCCGTTCGAATCCAGCTAGATACACTGACATCTCTTCATGCCGTATCACTTATGCACGTCGCTACCTCAATTCGCAGCGCAGGTTACCTCACAATACGAGCCCGCCATCGGATTCATCGCTCCTCAAACTCTACCAAATCTCTCCTTTGCATTCTCACGCACCAAACCTCGATGTCACGCCCGTCGCAGCACATGTAGGATAAGAGCGTGAAAATGAGCATGAATCTTTCGCCAAAATGCAGACAGATGCATTCACACTGTAAAGCTACTTCCCCTCCGCAAAACTCATATCTCCCACATTATCAAACCCACATCCCTTTTGCAGAAACCGACCGCGCCATTGAGCTCGCACGGTTAAAAAAAAACCCCGGCCAACATCTTTCCTCGCTCGATTCCGTTAAGAATCGAGTGAGATGTCGTTTTTCCCATTCTCGTCCTCGCCGGCTTCCGCTATCTCCCAGTGCACCCCACTTCTATGCTATCTCCTTCTATACTAACTCTCTAACCGAACTAACACTACCGTTGCGCTCGCCCTATGCAAAAACCTATGTTTGGCACTTTGACCCGCCTGATTTCGTTAAAAATTGGGCGAGCTACAGACTTTTCAACCCCGCCATAGCCACTTTCCCGTCACTCTCTGCGCATGAGTTTTTCCTACTTACTCACTATCTACTAACCTTCTAACTAAACTACCTTCATATCTCAATTCGCCTCGCCCTCAAATTCCCAACTTGGCATCTCGTTCCGCTCGATTCCGTTATGGATCGAGTAAGCCATTGACTTCTCAACTCCCCATCACCACCGTCCTTCACCTCACCGCCATGGTTCAGCGTACCCCTTATCTCCACTAACTCTAGTTCTACTGATCTTCTCCCAAATCCATCATTGCCATTCGATTCGCTGGGGGCCAAAGTCTCGAAACTGCTTCTTTCCCCTCTCGATTCCGTTCGGGATCGAGAGCGCTACATCCTATTGACCTTGCCCGACTCCTCCTCCTACCGTCCCAGTTTCCGAATGTACCCCGCGCAACTTCCTACCCAGGTTCGTCTCTCCTCCGCTGCCTTCGTTCACGCTCTCCCTCTCGTCTTCGCCCCGGCCCGTTCGGTCAGTGCCAGACAACACGCCAGCCAGGACACCCTCATAGCCCCGCCCACCGATCTGCACACCCGGAGGGAAACTTCGACCAGAACCCACTACTAGACGGTATGATTAGACTCCGCCCCTATACTTGAGGCCGTCGAGCGATGTGCTCTTCGGTACCTGCTGCGCACCCTCCCCCACCGCAGCCTCCGCATGTTCACTTCGCTCCAGCCTCCCTTGCTTCCACATGAACCCGGCAAGACCCACGTCCGGGTTCATTTCCCATCATTACACTCTCTCGGCCCCGCATGTACCCTGTGCCAGATCCCATCCGGATCCCTCGGCCTTTTCTTCCCCATGCCTCCGGTCCACTCCTGGCCTAGCGATCGTCCCTCTCCGCCTACTGCTAGCGCCCGCTACCTCTCGCTCCCCTCAACACCGGTCTACCGACGACTTATCGTAACGGCCTCCCTCGCTACCACCGCCAGCCTGCGAAAATTTCTGGGAAATGCCATCTATAGGGCTGTTCGTTTAGTCGTCCGCCTCTATACTCGAGGCCGTCAAACGGCGCATGCCGGTCCCCAGCAGCTCCTACTACCCCAAAGGAAGCCCCCGAGGGAACCAGCTGCCAAGCGGCCCTCGTTGCCCTCTGCTTTTCCTCCTGCCCTGCCACCAGCCCCCTCCGTAGCGCTCTGTCCCCTGCCTACTCCGCGTGGCACTAAGCAAAGCCTACTGGTACTCATAGGGGAGGGGATCGGAGGGGAGGCACAGTGGCTGACCCATCGGAGAGGCCCGACCATGACGTTGCCAACTGGCTCCTAGACGGCACCGCCCACCTGCCGTCCCATGGTTCTGCGGCCCAGGTTCGGAACCGGTGCCGGGATCCTGGTGATCTAGAAATAAGGACAGAAAACAAAAGTAGAAATAAAAATAAAATCAAGACAGAATCCATAATAACCCGAGGGAACTATCGGGAACAAACAGCGCGGCCTACCAGCAGTTTCCCGGTCCCGCAGAGCCGGGCCCGCGATCGGACTTCCCCAACAAAACTAAGGGGGATAGTCCCGCGGGACCCTCAACCCCTCAATTCCTCCAACGCTCCGATGCTCCTGCGTCGACGCTTGCTGGCCTCGATCCACGTACCCTCATAACAATAGCCCAGTACCCTAACCTATAGGGCTAAGCCCAAGCCTAGGGTTGGCCTGCGCCGAATCCAATAAAAAGTGATGTGGCGCCGCACTTGGACCTGGGAAAACAGCCCGGCCTCATTCCTACCTATATCTAGGCACGCGGCCGCTAGGCACCCGTGCCAGCGTGCCCAATCAATCGGAAAAATCACATGCGTGCCTTAAAGCTGCGCGCCCACATACCTCCTAACTTAGCCAAGGCAAATCCCGGTCGCAGCCGTGCCTCACACAATTTATTTTGACCGAACCCATTTTCCATGTCATCTGCAAAGACCAGGGCGGATACCCTTGTAAGGGTATTCGCGCCGACAACGAACATCGAACATACGGGGATCGCTTCCTCGGGAATAGTGGATATCTGTAGTTTTCTAAGATCTTGGTTAGTACGAAGGTTTGCTGCTAATGCCTCCATCACAACTATGAACAAAAAGGGAGCCAAGGGGTCTCCTTGTCGGACCGACTGTTGCAGCGAGATTACTGGTGCCATTAATCCATTGACATGAACGCTCGTAGTGGCGTTGTGGTATACTATCTTCGTCCAACGTCGAAAGATTGGTCCAATATTCATTTTCTGCATACATCTATCTAGAAAGGTCATGTCCATATGGCCATATGCTTTCTCAAAGTCTATGAAGACCGCGACAGCATTATGCTTGTCCTGCCTTGTTAACTTGAGGATCTCTTTGACTAGCAAAATATTATCTTGGATCCTACGTTCCTTGACAAACCCAGTCTGTGCGTGGTGAATGAGGTCCTCGAAAATCGGGATCAAGCGGTTTGCCAAGACTTTTGCTAACATTTTGTAGACAATTGTGAGCAAGGTTATTGGACGGTAGTTTTTTATGTCCATCAAGTCGCCTTTTTGTGTAGTAAGGTGAGGAACCCCTGCCCTACCAGCTCCGTCATGTGCCCTATTTCCCACACATGATGGTAGAACCCCATGAGATCCGGCCCATTAGAGTCCAAAATATTTTCCAAAACCCTTTTGAGAACCGGTGCACACCTGGATTTTTTTCCTCATCCATCTGCATCAGGGCCTCCTAGATTTCGCCCTTAGAGAGGGGCCTATCCAATTGCTCCCTTTGCTGGCCCGACAGGGCTTCCTCATTGGCTCTAGAAAATCAGCTATATCCTTTTTCCTAACGCCCGCCCCCCGTCCAACGCCTCGTGAGGTGAACAAGTTTTTATGTCTTGAACTTTTGAGGTGAATAAGATCATGAGGTAAACAGGATCTCGCGATCTGCATACACTGCGACATAGAGGTTGCTACGCCTTGACCCCTTGACTGGGGATCGTATAACGCCTCTATCTTGGTTCTGCGTAAACATGCACGGGCTAGGCTGAAATTTTTTATGTCCATTGTCACTTCAGTTTCATGACGCGTCAGTCACCCCCTGATGTGTGTTCTTTCCCAGCGTCGTGTTGCAAAGGTCTGGAGTTGTTATCGTAGGGTTTGTAATTCAGACTGGTTGTTTAGGGAGACTTGATTCCGAGGGTTTTCGGGATCCTGTTGTTCGAGCTGTTGGAGGCTGTTGTGAGCTTCCATTTCCTGTTGATTCTTTCGAACCACTAACAATTTTAAGTATTCTCTGTGTTTTTTTACCCAGGTACAGTAGTCCGTTGTTGAACCAGTCTGTTTCATGCGGTATGTGTTGTTTTTGCGTGTGCTAGTACTTCCAACAGTCCTTAATGTAATTTTGAAAAGACTCCTACTGCAGGGTAAAAACATTGAGTTTATAGAAGTCAGACCCATGATCAGGTTTCTTGCGGAACTAGAAGATGATGGTACACATTTTGTGGTCAAGGTCCGGGTGCAGGCTGACATGTAAGATTGTCGTCAATAGTTGCAATCCCCCCAAATCCTCCGAAATAAAAATTAAGTTTATTTTTAACCTCGATTGCTCGTCAGTCTCGGTTTTTCGTAAACGTGAGTAGAACCGGGTATCTGGATTAAGTTTTTGAAATGAATCGAAGACCTTAAGTAAGAGACAGAAATCCTCTATCATTCGTTCGTCCTCCTCTATATACGTTGGGGCAGGGAAGAGAGTCTTCCACATGTCCGTCCAGCATTCCGGGGCTGCGTTACAGTCTCCTGTTGTAATTACCGGAACCCCGTCCGAGACTTGTGCTTAAGAGCTCTAAGAAAAATTCCTTCTCTGGTATTCGGGGCATAGATGCACAAAATACAGACAATCTTCAGCTCCAGTGCGACCAAAATCAGCATCCATCGCCCCCCTTCCTGCTTGACCGTTCAATGGACTAGGTCTGCTCGGTGTCAGCCGGAATACCCTTACTTACAAGGGTATCTGTGCATACTTTTGCATCTCGCAGAAGATACATTTTTGATGATATTCGAGAGAGTGTCTACTTTTTAATGACCATAACTAAGTCTTAGGCGTTGGGAATGACAAACGCTTTTTGATCTGATTAGAGAGTGCGTGGGCGCGCACTTTGAGGGCACGCATGGGTTTTTAGGGGAGCGTCATGTTATATAATGTGAGCGAGATGTGTGAGCGATACCCGCTCCTGGTAGCGCAAGTTAAAAAAAAAACATGATGTTGGATAGGTATTGCACACGCACTAAGCGGATGTACACTGAGACTGGCAGTCGGCGACCAACGTTAGAATTTAGTTATTAAAACCTTTTTTATTTACCCAAGATGGCATTAGGGTCAGTATTCTGCAAAGTGCACGAGTTTCTTGGTTGACCATGTAGGTCAACGGTAGAAGTCGCCGACGGTTCTGGAAAGGTCAGCATGAGTAGGATGTAGTATGACACAAGTGGTTATCATAGACCTGAAAATCCGCACACGAAAATTGTGAAGTGAGAAAAATGATGTTGGTATGTGTATCTTGAAAAATGTTTCCCAATCATGAAATCGGGAGGACTGTTGGGTTGTTCATAGTGAAACCACATAATGAACTGAGTTTTAAAATTCTTATATTAAACACAGTCATAAAACACGTATGTATTGAAAACTTCATGAAGTAATGAATATGTTAAAGACCATAAAAACAACCCCTATTGCTACATGATACTAGGCTACGTGAAATCATGAATCATCATAAAGTGATTAACTTCCTGAAAATCATGAAAACAACTCTTATGACCATCTATTCAAACTACCTAAAAATCATGAAACATCCTGAAGTGACGAATATCTTGAAGACCACGAAAACAACCTTTAAGGCCATCTGTTTAAGTTACCCGAGAATCATGAAACATCCTAGAGTTTCATGATTTTCATGTAGCTTCAACAAATAGTCATAAAGATCGTTTTCGCGGTCCTTGGGATGTTCATCACTTCACGATGTTTCATGATTTTCAAGTAGTTTGAACACATGATCATAAGAGTTATTTTCATGATCTCCGGAACGCTCATAACTTCAGGATGTTTCATAATTTTCGAATAGTTTGAACAAATGATCATAGGGGTTCTTTTCATAGTCTTCGAGACGTTCATCACTTCCGGATGTTTCATGATTTTCGGATCGCTTGAACAAATGACCATAAGGGTCGCTTTCATGGTTTTCGGGACGTTAATCACTTGGAGAGAATTCATGATTTTCGGATAGTGTGAATAGATGATAATGATGGTTATTTTCATGATTTTGAGGACGTTCATCACTTCGGGACGCTTCATGATTTTCGGATAGTTTGAATAAATGATCTTAAGGGTTGCTTTCATGGTCTTCAGGACGTTCATCACTTCGGGATGCTTCATGATTTTTTGGTAGCTTATACGTATGACTATAAAGGTTGCTTTTATGGTATGCGGGACATTCATTACTTCGGGATGCTTCATGATTTTTGGGTAGCTTGAACAAATGACCATAAGGATTGTTTTCATGATCCTTGGGACGTTCATCACTTCGGAATGCTTCATGATTTNTGCTTCATGATTTTTGGGTAGCTTGAACAAATGACCATAAGGATTGTTTTCATGATCCTTGGGACGTTCATCACTTCGGAATGCTTCATGATTTTCGGTATATTGAACGGATAACCATAAGGGTTTCTTTCATGGCCTTCGGGATGCTTCACGATTTTTGAGTAGATTGAAAAAATTGTTATAAGAGTTGCTTTCATGGTCTTCAGGACGTTCATTATTTCGGGATGCTTCATGATTTTCAGGTAGTTTGAATAAATGACTATAAGAGTTGTTTTCATGACATTCTAGACGTTTATCATTTCGGAATGCTTCATGATTTTAGGGTAGCTTGAGCAAATGGTCATAAGGGTTGCTTTCATGGTCTTTGGGACGTTCATTACTTCGGGATATTTCATGATTTTCGGGTAACTTGAACAAACATCTTGAAGTGATGCACGTCCCGAGAACCATGAAAACAATCCTTATGATCATCTGTTCAAGCTACCCGAAAATCATTAAGCATCCGAGGTGATGAACATCCCGCAAACTATGAAAGCAACACTTATGGTCATCTGTTGAAGCTACCCGAAAATCATGAAGTATCCCGAAGTGATGAACGTCCCGAAGACCATGAAAGCAACCCTTATGCCCATTTGTTCAAGCTACCCGAAAATCATGAAGCATCCCGACGTGATAAACGTATTGAAAATCATTAAAGCAGCCCTCATGACCATCTCTTCAAGCGACCCGTAAATCATGAAGTATCTCGAAGTGATGAATGCATCAAAGACCATAAAAGCAAGCCCTTATGGTTATTTAATCAAGCGACCCGAAAATCATGAAGCATCCCAAAGTGATGAACGCCCTGAAGACCGTGAAAGCAATCCTTATAGTTATTCGTTCAAGAGACCCGAAAATCATGAAGCCTTCAGAAGTTATGAACGTTCCGAAGACCATGAAAACAACCCTTATGACCATTTGTTAAAACTACCTGTAAATCATGAAGCATCATGAAGTGATGAACGTCCCGAAGATGGTGAAAGCAACTGTTATTACCATTTGTTAAAGTTGTCTTAAAATAATGAAGCATCCTGAAGTGATGCGATCCCGAAGACAATAAAAATAACCCTTATGGTCCGCAATTCTTATGCTCATTTGTTAAAGTTGTCAGATAATCATGAAGTATCCTGAAGTGGTAAACGTCCTGAAGAACATGAAAGCAACCCTTATGGCCATCTATTGAAGCTGTCCGAAAATCATGACACTTTCTGAAGTGATGAACGTCCCGAAGATCATGTAAGCAACCCCTATAGCCATCTGTTTGAGCTACCCAAAAATCATAAAATGTTCTTAAGTAATGAACGTTTCGAAAACCATGAAAGCAACCTTAATGACAATTTGTTCAAGTTTTCTGAAAATCATGAAACATTATGAAGTGATGAACGTCTCGAAAACCATGAAAGCAACTTCTATGACTAGCTTTATATCCATTTGTTCAAGATACCCGAAAATCATGAAACGTCTTGAAGTGATAAGCATCTCGAAGACAATAAAAACAACCCTTGTAGCCATTTGTTAAGGCTAATCGAAAATCATAAAACGTCATGAAGCGATGAACGTCCCGAAGACCATGAAAACAACCCTTATGACGATCTGTTCGAGCTACCCGAAAATCATGAAACGTCCTGAAGTGATAAACATTCTGAAAACCATGAAGGAACCATTTTGTCCATCTGTTCAAGTTTTTGGAAAATCATTAAGCATCCTGGAGTGATGAATGTCTTGAAGACCATAAAAGCAACCCCTATTGTTACCTGTTCGGGCAAACCGAACAACATCTACGATGAGAACTACATGGACGATAAAAAATCCATAACTTTTCAAATGAGTCATGAAAATTGAGAGTGAAAGTGAGGAGAATATGAGCAATGAAAAAGAAGTTAGACTAAGTTGCAAATGTAATATATGTATGATGAAAATTATACGTATTGTTAACCTTCTTTCAGATCGGTACTAACAGTCTCTTTTCCTCCCCTCCTCTTTAGTTTTAATTTTTGTTCTCTTAATAATTATTTACTCTTTTTATTATTGTTGTTATTATTATTTTTATTTTTCTTCCTTCTTTGAATCGGGTGTGACACCGGTTTCAGGGACCGTTGACGGGAATGTTGGGTTAGCTCAATTGGTTCAACCCCTGACGTTTGAGCTACGTACCTGGGTTTCAACGATCGACTGTATTGTCGTCCCTTTGTGTTGACGTGGGGTGCCTATCGACATAGACTATTATGGGCTACATCACGGAGAAGAGGGATTGGAATCCCACGGGTCCATGTTACCGCGGTGGTGGACCCCAAACCCGCGTCTCTTTTGACCGACCCATTAGGGTTTCTGTGCATTCGGGTTGCTGACGAAATTCCTCTATCATACCCGGCTCAACGTGGACGGTTGGGGTCAACGTACATGCAAACAATGGGTGCTTCGCCCACTGGGTGGAGGAGAACCGGAGTAGCAGGACCCCGTTGTGGGTGTACCGTCCACCACCCACGATTTATCGTGAGAGGTACGGTAGTGAGCATACCCATTGGGGCTCATGAGGTACAAGACCGATCACACAAATTTTGTTTAAGTTCAGATGTACCGTTTGTGTGCCCATTTGTCAGCGATCTGTTTACCCGCAGGGCAAGGGAATTTGCGGCCACTTCTGGAGGTGATCGCAAATGCCCTATTTATTTTTTTTAGTATTGTCTTCGAAGATTGCTGAAAATTTGTTCACGAGAGTTTTTGCACAATCAGTGGATGACGCTGTGTGACCAGCGAAGTACCAAATCGTGATTGCTCCACACGGCCAGTACCTTGTCCCATCATGGTTACTCAGGGCTAAAAAGTGGGGGTCCCCGTTAACCGCTTGTGCAGCAGTGCCACCCAAACCATGCCCAAAACCTCAAATCGACCCTTCGGACCAGTCAAGTACACCGGGCTGCGCTAGGCGGATGTGGTACCTGCTGCTACTAAGTGTCTGCGTTAGCATCGAGAAAATGGATATGGCGGTAGGCAAGCAAAGCGCAGTCAAAGAACGAGAACTCGCTTGATTCCTGAAATCGAGTGAGTAAAGATGCTACTTCGGGGTTATAAGGTAAGACGATTATGACAGTGGGGCTAGTTTTGGTGTTGGGTTGACATGATGGGAGTGACGTGAGAAAAAACGTGCGCTGGGTTGTCAAGAAAAATGATTATGGTGGTGTTAACAGGATGGGAGCGACATTCCTGTTAACGCACCCATTTCTTGGCGTAAACGGGCGAGTAAATATGCAAATTGGAGGTTTGTGGGCCTCACAAATGTAATGGTGGTGTCAGAATTTGCCTTGAGGTCATGGTTTCTGGGCTGCAAAGGAGAAACGTTGTGCGGAAGGAGGGGGATAAGTGGATAAAGACAATGAACTTTTCCAAGATTAGCGAAAGATTTATTCTCCTTTGCTATATCTTGGGATGCGGAGCGACAAACGTTTGTTCGTGATCTCTTTTACTCCTGCTTTTCATCCAGATGGTGCTATTGTGCATACTTCCTTCCGAGATCCGACTGTTGATCGTCGTGTCCTTTGGTCTTCAACATTTCATTGGAGGTCCTTCCCCTGCCTGTAGCCTGGTCGTCATTATTGTGCCGCTATAATCGAGAAGTTAGTCGGGTGCATGAGAGGTAAGGAGGACAATGGAGTGATTGACACGGAGAAGGGTTAAATGGCAGAAGGCGGATCGAAAAAAAAACGAAGAAGATGAACGAGATCGGGAGAGAGAACGCGTGTATCTAGTTGTGTTTTAGCGGGACGTTCACTCTGAACTCGGTCGTATGAACGACAAGGTGCACAAAGTGTGTGTGAGAGAAAGAGAGCTGACCTCTGAGACTAGCGATGTGGGGTGAGAGCTACGGGCCGAACTGAGAAAGTTTAACCATAAATCGACCCATGTTCTAACTGCTGATTCATTCCGATTTTGTTTATCCTATCGATAAAAGTAACCCCCCCCCCAATCCTACTCGCGTGCGAGGCGACATTGGCGCCGGATACTAGCTTCTTAGCCTATACTAACACCACGTATTCTTTGCACAATATTTGTCTGTAACGATGTATCGTCCTAAGTCTTTGCGAAAAATTCCTTCTCATTTTGCACATTGGAAGACTGCTTAGTTGACGCATGTATGGGACTGTTAAAATGCAGATATGAGTTCGAACCCAAAAGTGACCATTCATGGTTGGACCTACACATAACGGGCAACATTCGGTTGCTGACTAAGCTGCGGAAGGCTAGAGCTAAGGAAACCCGGTGGAGTCTCAGAACTGGATGCATTAAGAAGGATAAAAAAAAAGATTTGCAAAAGAGAGGTAGGGAGAGAGTTGCATCAGGTTGGGGGGCGTCCAATTACACATCTGATAGAAGGAGTTGGTAAGACCAGTGAGATAATAATCCGTATATCTTTCAATGTTCTAGTGAGAGATTCATTCTTATATTGCATATTCGGCGGGCTATGATGTGAGGTGTATGATTGCAGTTGTTCTCACGATTGTTCTTTTTCTTCATGGATGGGGTCGTCATTCTCCTGAAAACTGTGGTCATCTTCCTAATCAGACAGGGAGGGTTGAGGTTGCATTGTCACCTTACCGCTCAAGTCGGGTGCGCCACCCGTACTTCTCGCGGTTCCCTATGACAGGATAAGTTCCTGCGAGGCACAACTTATCTTCCATAAGGGGTTGTAAGCGTCCTTAGGGGTGTATCTCTATCGAGTTACTGAACCGGATGCAAAAGTTTTTATATGCAATCGTAGAGGTAGGTCCGTCGGGGGCGTTTGCTCGTTTCGTTGTATTATAAATACGTTTGGTTGAAATGTCGTTCCCTCCTTAGAGCGTTGAGCTCCTAAGTATGAAGCACACGTCAGTCGATTAGAAAAGTCTCAACCAAGCATGAACCCGCAAGTCATCATACTTCGTTACACGCGAAACTAAAAAAAAAAACTTATCATGACAAAGATCATAATCAATAAGATAACATATATACGCAAAAAAAGAATAGTCTTCATGACTATCGCACATCCATTGACAAAAGTAGCCAACCTTTGTTTTTTATTAGTGCTGGATTGCAGTATTTTCATTTTGTTGATGGACGCGTGAGGGAGCGTCGATTAAATGCTGAGCTGCCCTGCTACAAGCACGGTTCACTACTGCGTGACAGAAATTTACCAACATGGCAGTCCGCGAGAGAGAGTGACACGCAACAGCTAACCTTCCTTTTCGAGTCTGTAGGATTGCTGTAGTTCATTCTATAGACGAACGCGTGTGGGAGCGTCAATTAAATGTTGAGATGCCCTGCTACAAGCTCGGTTCACTACTGCGGGCCACAAATTTACCAACATGGCCGTCCGCGAGAGAGAGAGTGGCACGCAGTAGCCAACCTTCCTTTTCGAGTCCGTAGGATTGTTGTGCTTCATTCTATGGATGAACGTCATTTAGGAAGCCTCAGTTAAATGTTGAGCTGCCCTGCTACAAACACAGTTCACTACTGCGTGACACAAATTTAGCAACATGGTGGCATGAGAGAGAGAGTGACATGCACTAGCCAACCTTGCATTGACGACAACCACGGATGGTGTTTTTTTCATAACATAGTCGCTCTATGACCAATCACACAAAGATGAGCATTACACGGGATTGTACAATTGTGTATCATAAATAACAGACCATATGTTGTAAAGTGACTGTTCAAGTGTCATGGTTCAGAGTCTTCATCTCCTCGTCTCTCTCTCTCTCTCGCGCGCGCGCGCGTGTGTGCGCGCATGCAATGACCGTGACCTTGTGTAATGAACCTTCTGATTCACCGATTCCGTAATGAACCTTCTGATTCACACTATTGTGTTCACCATCTCTCCCC
>BFEA01000059.1:1854545-1872110 GCA_003427395.1 Chara braunii
GTTTCTCCGCACACGCGCTTGACCTACTAATCAAAAAGAAAATATCCTTAATCCCTGCTTAATAAAAAATAATAATATCACCAAACGAAACGACCAAGGTCCGAGCCGACTCTTATGAYCAACAACAGAAARGAATCAYRGGCGCCTTAARCCTGCGCGCTCACGCACTCGCTATTGTGGTCAACCACCCTATCAACGCAATTACAGACGCAGCCGCGCTTAGCGCGGTATACTTAAATTCTAAACCAAAACCGTTTTTGTTTTTTTTTGTTACTTGCAAAAACCAGGGCGGATACCCTTGTAAGGGTATTCGCACCAACAACGTCTTGCAGATTATGCTTCGTCGTCCAATATGGGAACGCCCATCGTCACTACTTTCTACATTTGTTTCTGCTTCGCCTGTCGCTATGTTTACTCCATCTCCTGCTCCTTCCGTTGTCCCCGCTCTTGTCTCACCAGCTGCACAACTGCATGTCCGTATAGGAGGTTTGCCAGAAGTCACTGCTTCTACTTTTGATATTGTCGTCTATGAGTCTCTTGCATCCGTTGGTCCCCAAAAAGTGCATGTGCATCTCTCCTATCTTGATAACTCTCACAGGTTGCAAGATATCGCGCAAGCGGCTGAGGAGTTGCATACAGATATGAACACGTGGAGGTCTGTTGATGCTGCCATCCATCTTGACTACAATTGGCAGCGACAAAGTCGATTTCAAACTTTTGAGGATTATCGTCGGAAAGTGCTGCAACAGAATTCTGTTCGTGACATGTTGCGAGAGTTTCGTTCCGCTGATGGGACTTGGGAGTTGATTGCTCTTATATAAGATGGAGAGAGAGAGAGAGAGAGAGAGAGAGAGAGAGAGAGAGAGAGAGGGAGCAAATAATAATAGATAGATAGATAGATAGACAGAGAGAGAGAGAGAGAGAGAGAGAGAGAGAGAGAGAGAGAGAGAGAGAGAGAGAGAGAGCGAAAATAAATAGTATGTTTTTTTTTATAAATAAAATGGAGATGGATTGTACTTCGTGCTTATTGTGTTTTTTTGTGTCTCTAGATAAATAGATAGAGAGAGAGAGAGAGAGCAAATAAATATTATGTTGTTTTCTTTTAATAAAATGGGAACGATCTTCTTGACTTGAATGATGTTTTTCTTTCTTTGTTCTTTGCATTCTTCTTTTCTTTCTCCTTTGTCTCTCTCTATCTGTGTCTCTCTACCTCTCTCCCTCCTCCATCCCTCTCTCTCTCACTCTTTCTCTCTCTTTTTTTGTGTCTATCTATGTGTGTTCCGTTTGTTGAATTTGTTAACAATGCTGAAATTTAGCAGTTGGTTTGGGCCTGATTTTTTTTTTTTTTTTTTTTTTTTTTTTGCGGGCATTGCCCACACCGCCCGCACCGCGGGCGCTTAGCTAGTATATACATATAAACAAATTATGTTATGCATTACGTTATTTTTCGTGCGCTCGGGCACCTAACTTATGCCTGGTTACCCGCCCGATTACCTGCCTGGGTGCCCGGTCGAGCATCCCCGGGTAGGGTTCCATGCAGCTCCAACCCAAAAAAAAAATATTAATGATAAATTAAAAAAAAAAAATGATGTGAAGAATTGCAATACAAACGTTTTTTGGTTGAGAGTCATCTTAGAATTCCTCAGGGAATCGGAGATAAAAAATAAAAGAACAGAAGCACGCTAAAGTACCCTTCTTCAAACCCCGTCAGCCTCTTTAAAACCTATTCGCACCGCCCTCCCCCCGTGTAAAAGCCGACTAAAAAAAAAAAAAATGATCCCAGATTTATGGTCCTCCGGAAAAACGTTGAAAAAAAATAAAAAAACAAGAATTTTTTTTTTTCTTTTTTTTTCTACATGCCAAGATACCTCGCGCGTCACACCAGGGTGCTCGCGTGGGCATGAAAATCCTCTTGGTTTATGCAGGAAAAAAAACATGCAAAACGTGTTTTTGTGTCACATTCAAATTCTTTATCAACTTATAAATTAAAAAATAAACAAATATATATATTTTATTTTTTCCTAGGTTACTTGTCGGGTTGTCCGGGGCACACCCTATTTTATTGGGCGCTTGGCCATGCAAGAACCAGGGAAGGTCCCAACAAAAAAAAATAAAATAAAAAAAAAATGAATAACTTTTATTTTAGAGTCGCACAAGTTATCTGCTAATAGTGGGTCCCGATGTCGGTGCGAATACCCATACAAGGGTATCCGCCCTGGTTTTTATAAGCGACAGGAAATAAGTTAAAAGTTTAAGTATACCGCGAGAGACGAGGTTGTGTTTGTGGTTTACGTTGACCAGATGGCTGACTAGGATAGAGAGTGTGTGGGCGCGCGGATTTGAGGTGCGTGTGATCCCTTTAATTGTTGATGATTGAAGGGTTGACGTGATCGCCGGCCGGATTTTTATTGTTTTCTGATTAAACCAGGATTAAAAAGATTTAGTCTCCTAATTAGTGGGTTTGCCTGTGACTTGTGCGTACGTACGGAGGGCGACATCGACAACCATGTGGTTTTGAGATCGTTCCGGTAGGCCTGCACGTTGCGCAACGTCCATTTATTTAGGTGTCTGGTGAAGCTAGACCCAGCCTTGGGCCTAGCATTATTTGGTTACGGTGACGGACTTTCACGAGAGGTTTTGTTGTCGGTGGCGTCAGAATGGTGGGATCCGTGGTCGTGGCTTCCCTCGCCTCCTACTTGGAAAGCGTTGATAGTTTAAAGTGGAAGGGGGGCGGATAAATATTTTGAGCGGGCTCTGCAGATCAAGGGTGGCGAGGGTTGCTATGAAAGTGCCATCCGCCAACCACTGACTGCTGCGAAGAAGCCTATGTGTGAGTATGCCCATGGGGCCTGTGAGTTGGAGAGATGTGCCTATACGGAGGGAGGGGGCATAGGAGGGAGGCTGCCGCAGTTTTGGTTGTGAGGCAGGGTTATCTCAGCAGCTGTTCCCATGGGATCTTTCCCCACCTCGCACTTTAAAGCCCTCATTTGAATATTTGCCACTACCACCAAGATCTGCACAGGGGACCTCGCTTTCCCTTGAGCCACCGTAGTAGGCTCTGTGGCAGGGCTGCCTCCCCCTGCTTATCGTAGGACTGGGGTGGCCAAGATGGTCGGGCGTAGGTTGCGCACTTTAGTGTCATCTGCTGTCGAGCTGGTCGACTCCGCAGGTAAGTTGAGCCACTCTCCCTAGCGGATTTCGACTTTTGGGATCAACAGCCGACGTTCGCTTTAGTCAGCAGTTGTGCGTGTCGGGGTCGTGCGCGGTACCGCGCTGAGGGTCTCCGACTACCGGGCGCGGTAGGCCGGAGCTAGTGAAGGCAGGAAGCAGAGGGGGGGGGCAGAGAGGAACGGACCCGGACGGAAAAGTGCGTAAGGTGCATGCAAATGGTGAACGGGCTATGGTTGAGGCAGGACGGGAGCAAAGAGGAACGAAAGATAGCGGGAAAGAAAAAGAGTGGGGCGTACGAAGGCATCGAAGGGGAAGTAATGGAAAAGGCTGAATCTCAGCGCCAAACCACGTCGGATGCATGCGGGACGAGGAAAGGGGCGGAGTAGAGGGGGAGATGAGATGGCGAAGGGAAGAACCCGTAACTTGCTCAATTCCTATCGGATTCAGGCGGGGAAAAATGCAGAATGGGGGGGTTTAGGTTGGGCGAGCCTAGTGGCAACGTTAGTTTCCATGTTAGATTAGTAAAATTAGGGTTAGCAGGGAAAAGTAGACGCGCGGAGCTATGATGGAGAATGGCAGTCAAGGGGAAGCAACTCTCTCGATCCTTAATAGAAAAGAGACAGGTGAGATGCAATCCCGGGGTTTTGGCCCCAGGCGAATCATAATATGAAGTCAGATTGAGTAGAAAATTAGTATAGGAAAGGGTTAGTGAGGAAAGGGTTGCGCGGAGGTAGTATGAAAGGGCAGATATGGCAGAACAGAAAAGGTCGTTTCTCCTCCAATAATGAGTAGAAATGAGCGAGGAAAGTAGTTAGATTAAGGTTTTTGGGGGTGGCGAATTGGAATCCGTAGTTAGGTTAAGGTGATAGTAAGTAGAAGAGCAGTTAGAGAAGACATGAGGTGCGTAGGATTTGCGACAGGGAGGAGGAGCTGGTAGGAGGGTGGATGCACCTAACCACTTTTTGGTGGAGGATTCATTTCAAATTTTTCCATTCGTTTGGAGGAAGTAGCAAGATGAAGTATAGATGGAGACATGCATGTTAGCGAGTGTATTGCCCATCCTATCGTTGGTATGGAAATGAAGAACAAGCCACGAGTTTGAAAGCTCACCTGTAGGCTGGTGGGTTCGAACGGAATGTATCTTGTCATGCTCCAATGAAAGATTCTTTCGATCTGCTCATCCGGGTGACGGAAGAGGCGTGAAACCAGCCGCGGGGATTGGAGGCTTGCCTGTCTGGGCGGTGCATTTGCCTGATGTATCAGCAGAAGCGGACTCTATCAGTCTCGTTGCAAACACCGTTTGGGAAAGACAATGCATACTTCTGCGTTTTAGTGAATGATCCGGTTTTGCGTGTTTATCTCAGAGAGAGAGAGTGACTAAGAAGAATGAGATGTGCCTACCTGGTTGAAGCAGCTACGAGAATCTGAGGGGCCCACCGCCGTGTAAGAAAGGCAGTATGGCTGTCGTGATCTGGGAGAAGGCGTTGTTTCTGGATCCTAATTATTGATACTGCTGTTGGGCACAGGCTGTTGGCGAGGTCGTTAATCCTCACTGTGCACCAGGGTGGAACTGTGAAGGCCGAAGTTACCTTTGAGAAGGTTGCCACTGTGCTTGGTTTTCGAGGAGTTTACTGCTACATAGCGGCGTTGCTGTGTATCTGGGAAAGGTTGTGAGGCTGCCCGTTTGTCTAATGACCAATGCGCCACTTAGCCTGTTGTACGGGGATAATCAGGGACAGGCTACGAAAGTTGCAGGCTTACCAGGTTAACCAAAGCACTGTCCAATGTACCAATTGAAGCGGCGAGAGGCAAGTTGCGGGCTTGGAGAATTACATGTTGACTGAATTGCTGATCATTCAACCGATTGAAGTTGCAACACAACGGGAGAGAGCTAGCAAGCGGAGCCGGAGTAAGAGGCGAGGGGAAATAGAGGTTGAGGGAGGAAACACGGGGAGGAGGAGGACAATCACGAAAGGAAGGGTGAAGCGCAATCAAGCTTATCTGCACTGCTGGTGTCACCCCTGGAGTGAGTCGCAATCACGACATAGTAATAGTGTTAGAGGGAAAGCGCCCACGCCGGCGAGCTGGTGATGCGGAATCAGCCGAACGTAGAGCTACGGTGTCAAGCTGTGCGCTGACCAGCTTTAAGCAGGTCATTTTCTCTGTGTAAGCAGAACTGGCGATGCGGGATAAATCGAAAATCAAGTTGCGGTGTCAAACTAGACTCTAAGTGGTAGCAGTTGGTTGTGTCACTGAAGACTGTACCTTCCTATAGTCTAGCGAAGGAGTTATTCACGGTTCGGCCGATAGAAGGTGTTGCTGCCAGCAACCCCGTTTCATAACGAACCTCCCCATCTCTTGGTGGAGGATTCGCTTTCTCCCTACACAAAAGGGGGGTGGGGATACCATTGCAATTTGGAAGATCGCCAGACTGTTGTCCGTTCTGCATTTTGACTGAGGTCTGACAGTTACTGTTGCGAGTTTGGAGGATTGTCAGGAGGGTCAACAGTCGGCCATTGACCTCAGTTGACCAGACTGCTACGCATTCTGGCTGATATTGTGGGCCCCTCAGGCGCATCAAGGAATCACGGCCCTCTCGCGCGAGTCTGAATGCACCATCCTTGGATCTGAGAGACTGAATCTTTCTTCTCCTGCCCTTCTTACTCTAAGTCTAGTCTGATGTTTAGAGAGGAAGGCGGCAGGCGGGATTGCAACCCGTAGGACCGAGGCAAGGCCTACGTGGGAGGTTACCCCACCGATTGCGGGAGCTCTGCCAGGACTAAGGAGGAGTTCTGGAGGTAGGGAACTGGGAGGTAACCTTTGCGTTCCTTCTATAAACTCAATTATAACCCATATCTGTACATCTAGCTATGTTTGACTGAGCATACTGCATGTATTTTACTTTGACTTTGGGTTTGACTTTCAAGACATAAACCAGATTAAGTAAAGGAATGCATGCGTAGTCTCAGTTTCAGTTTGTTGATTGTCTGAAAGCAGATTGTGAAAAGGGTTTGCAGCTGGGGGAAGGTTGGGAGGAGGGCAGTTGTATGATGTTTGGCTGAGTCATTTAAGGCTGGGAAGTCCCCACAAGTTTGGGGAGACCCGGTGCTGTGCTAGTTTTGAATTGCTTGGAGAATCAAACATGTCCTATAAGTTTGGGTGGTCTGATTGCTCTGACTTGCGAGGGTTGTTTGTGATTGATTTTTTAGGAGCCAAGCATGTCCCATAAGTTTGGGTGGCTTGGTTCCACTAATTACTTTGGGTTTCTTTTGTTTCCTTTGGTTCTGAACGAGGAGGTCTCAGGATGTCTTAGAAGTTTGGGTGACTCAGCCTGTTCCTGCTTTATTTATGGGGGAGTTTTGGCTGAGGATAGGGCATGTTTCATAAGTTTGGGTGGCCTTGGCCTCGTGCCACGCACAAGTGGAATCAGAGAGGAATGAATCAGACGGAGGACCAGACATGTCCCATAAGTTTGGGTGGTCTGGCCCAATGCCTTGCACATATTGGAACCCGAAGGCTATAATTTGGCTATACTTTACTACTATTTTATCTATGAACAGGCTAGTCAGGCAGGGTCCCATAAGTTTGGGTGGCCTGATTATAGCCTATCACAAAACTGAAGAGAGTACTAACTAAAAGTAAACTGATGGTAAGAAGGGGCATGCGGGACCTCGAACTAAGTTGATCGGTTCGGTCATATGCTGCCTTATAAAATTAAGTCCAGATAATGATATAAAGTGGGGATACTTAATCAATTCAGGGCGAATAGGGTGGCCTATTCACATGCCCAAAGAAGAGAGAAGTAGTTGTGCCCTCTGTTTTGTGTACACTCAATAGCTAAGTTAGGTATGTCCCATAAGTTTGGGTGACCCGACTTTATGCCTTATATAAAATGGGTATAAAATGACAACTCATGAAGGATTATGAACTCTTGTTTGATAAGGTTTAACCCTGGGGTTGGTGAGAGTACTTACCATTGTGGTTTGGCCTGCAGGTGGCTGAGTGAGATCTTTACTTGATCTGAGTTTCAGTTTGACAGGTAGTTGCTTTAGTTGCTCGCCACGTGCTAGAGCGATAGGAATTAGTTCAATTTCTGCATTTTTTTAGCTAACTTTATTTTTACTTACGTCAATTTCTGCATTTTCTGATATCATTTGTTATACTTGGTTTTGCATAAATTTTGGTAAGCTACTTTCTCTACGAAAAGCGCTGCCGAAATTTTTGCAAACCCAATGAGTTAGTCAAATTTTGACTTTTCAAAGTTTAACTTGTCTAAATTATATATATGGCTTAGTATAAATTTGGAAAGTCTCATTTTTTAAAGGGAGTGTTGCTAAAATTTTTACTAATTCAGGGACTTAGACAAAATTTGGACTTTGGAAAGTTGAAGACTATTTCTTTTTTTATACTCGGGTTGATATAAATTCTGGAAAGACACTTTTCCTACGGGAAGCGCTACCGAAATTTTCTTAGTTTAAAGGAGATAGACTATATTTTCACAGGTGGCGACTCTGGCGATCCACCCTGAATAGGGGAGATTCTTCCATTAGTCTACCTTGCTTTGGGCACTTGCTTAGAGGTAGATTAAAGCTTAATTAATTATGAAGAGTTTGGGTGAGATCGTGATATGGAGATTAGTCTCCATGGACATATAGGTTTAGCCTGAGGATTGACCTATCTTATGTTACAGGTCCTCTTGATCGCTTGATTCAGGATTTGGACTAGTTTCAGCTTGATCCCGTGAGGATCACCTTCTGTTATCACTGATAACAGGTCTGTTGTCGATTCGTCGGTTCACGACTCAACTTCAATCCACTTTTGTCACTCAACGTAAAGGCTTTAGTCTTGTGATTTAAATTGTTTTGTTGTGTTTTCGTCCGGACTTGATTTGAATGGTCATTTAAAAGAAAAATACTTAGTATTTTATTTTGAGAGTTGCACAAAGAGTGAGGCTTGTATTGCTAAAAGCAAGGGGTGTGAGTGCAGAGAATGGTTGAAGTTGATCTCGTGTATTGCATGAACTTTTTGGTTGAATCCTTGATGTGATTGCAGGTAAGTTTGGTGATTCGGACTTTGGATTTGACTGTCTGCACTCACATACATATATATCCTATATTAATAACCCTCTATATATGTGAATATATATGTATTGAGTGTTTCGTGTGGCCTACAATAGCCGCGCGTAAGGGTTAAACAGATTATGTTTTCGAGGAAAATGAGACTTTTCCTTTTAGCCTTTGCTCTTTAGATTTTCTATGGTTGGACGTTGTAGTCTGTGGCCGTCGTCAAAGTCAAACCCCTTGATTTCTCTTCAGGTCCTAGGTGAGGGAGATGGTCTCAAGGACCATAAGAGACGATTGTCACCACAGGTATGAACCTGTGTACCACCCACTCTCCGCAGGGTGCAGAAGAGGGTGTGGTTCTCAACCGCACTTGGTGGTTGTCCAGCGTTGAGAGATTAACCCTTAAGGCGCGTGTCAACCGACACTTGAGTGTCGAACTCGACCCTCGAGATTAACGAGGATCACGTGAGTATGGGTACTAGATAGTATGCCATCATTGCGACCGCTTGCGTAAGCTTGGATTGCGAGTCGATATGAGTTAGCCCTGCGTCCACGCAGTTTTATACTAAGTCTCCCGCGCGTCGCCTATCCGATTTATCCATCGGAAAGTTATGGAATGACTACTAAGCGACTAGGAGTGTTGTCGCGTTCTTTGTTCTGTGTCGTTTTGTGTATGTGTAGGCATGTGTGTTTTTATTTTCATGTTCTTTATAGTGGTGTGCGCGTAGCGTGTGAGATGCGTCATAGTCGACCGACGATGAGTCGTGCTTGGGACCTCAGCCCCCCAAGATGTTGATTCGTGTGCGGGTCCGATAGAGGCGTAATACCGCGCGTACCCCCTATGCTACAACGAACGAGAAACGCCCTCGGCTGGTCCACCTCTGCGATTGCAACTGATTAGCGTTCGTACTGTGGACTAGTAGGCCGGCGTGGATACGCCCAGGGCAAAGAATTAGGAATGTCGTCTTGTAAGTGATGTAATATGACATCAAAGACATGTTCATTAAGTTCCCCGATGACGATATCATTGAGGCGGTGGATTGGATTGTCAACTACCATAAAGGGAAAGTTCATCACGTCGTGCGTGTGAACCCGCGAGGCAAATGCAACACGTTCGAACGTACTACTGGGAACAACCATTGGCGACTCATTGAGTTACAGTATGTACGACATTTCGTCAATTTTGAACTTAAGGACAAGTACACCAGGGCGACCAGGGTGTTACTCAGACAAGTGGTGGGAATTCCTATGCGAAAAAGCACAAACCCCCACTTGCCTGCAGCATATATGTCTATGCAAAATATTATTTTTTTTCCATCTTGAGGAAGTCCAAGCTTGATCTGTTCAGTCTACGGTTGATGGATGGTTTGAGTTTGATTGTCCTGGATCGCAAGCAGCGTAACCTGTCGATCGAGGTGATTCGGGACCGCTTCGAACATTGCTATCCAAAAAATCAGCAACTCAAGCGTACGAGCGATAAGTCAGGTCAGTAGGATTTTTTTTAGACGGTAATGAATATCAGCTAGATTCCTCCCTATGTTGGGTGTGTTCAATCTCCCAAGAACGAGAATACTATCTGGGATGGTGACTATCTGAAATTTAAAAATGGTCAATCCTATCGATCTTGGGGCTGTAAGCAACAAAAGAGTGCAGTGATATCAAGTCACCTGCAAATGATCGATAAAAATACAATTATTAGATTTCATATTCCCATTGGGGTGCTGACGTTATCTCGGGTTGCATAGTTTTGTTAAGGGTCGTGATCGTATCTGCTCTAAGACAGTTACTTGGTTGTATGAGTAGGAGATACGTTCATGTTGCACTTACCATGTTACATAGAGACAGATTGTTGCCTATCACGAGTGTTTGTCAGTTGTTAACAGTGGGACTCGATAGTATTGTTGCTGGCTGGTGACATGGTATGTAAGGATAGGGTTTTTGCCTCGTTCGCGCAGGTCTGTTGTTTGCTAACAGTGGGGCTCGATCGGGTTGATGTCGTATGATAACATGGTATGCAGGGACAGCGTTGTTGCCCTATTCGTGCAGCTCGGTTGTTTGTTGTTTTGTTGTCCACTAACAATGGGTCCCAATTAGTTAGACTGTATTGTGTCCTGCTAACAGTGTGCGTCAATACTTGGGCTACGTACGTTAGATATGGTTAATATTAGGTTGTTTTTTGTACTACGTGTGTTGTTTTGATGAATGTTGGTTCAATGAAAGGAGTTTTTTAGTTTGTTGAATAGCGGTCAGACGTACGTATGTTTTTACTTTTACTTTACTTTCGAACCTTGACGGCTGAAGTTGGGCCTTAAACCGATGCACACAGTGTGGGTCTGGGGCGCCTGGCGTTTTCTCTTAATGTCATGTTTTATGTTTGGTTCAAGGCTTGTAACTTTATATTATTTCTACCCGGTACTTACCGGCATGATAGTATAGTGGTCTATAGTAGTTGAGGCACTTATGAGACCGGTAGTGCGGTTTTTGTTTTGCACCGATGATGTATGGAGCAGTTCACATTGATGATTGTGGGACGGGATAGTGTGACTATAGTATATAAGGTATCATTGCATAGCTTGAGGTATTTTTTCGGGTCTTACGCAATTGGACCTACCGCCGCAACCGGACATGTCGATATGGTCAACAGCGGAGGTAGGAGACAGTGGAGCGACTGAGAGTTCGAGGGTTGAAATTTGGTGGACCTTCCCCCTACCAAGCGGTTAACGGGTAGCTGAAAATTCAGGAATGAAAAGTGAGAATTTTGGTCAGTCTGAAAATCTTGAATAGTCCTGAAGCGGTGAAAGGTCCGAAGACCCTGAAAATCACCTGTTTAGGTAGGCTGCATCCTGAGGTGGTGAAGTGAGAGTTTTGGGCAGTTTGAAAATCATGAATGGTCCTGAAGTGGTGAAAGGTCCGAAGACCATGAAAACCATCTGCTTAGGCATGTAGTATCCTGAAGTGGAGAAGGTGGTTCTGAAGTGGTGAAAGGTCCGAAGACCCTGAAAACCACCTGTTTAGGCAGGCTACATCCTGAAGTGTTGAAGGGTGTCCTGAAGTGGTGATGAAAAATACGACTGTTGTTAACCTTCTCTCTCCCCCTAAGAATGACCGTGTGGCGGCGGTCGAAACCGGTCGGGGTGCCATAACCCGCCGGCTTAAGCAATTGTCTGTATACTTTTATATATATTTTTCTGTATACTTTGCGCTCTTTGGTGTGCTAGTGTACTATTTCAGGGTGCAATGTGTACGTGTGATCGTATATGCGTGATATATATTGTTTTCACCTTGTAAAAGTGAACCATAGAGTCGCATCAAAATTATTTATCAAATTTAAAACAAAAGTTCAAAAATATTTTTTATTATTAAAAAAATAAAAAAATGTCTAGCCTAGCAAGTGGTCCAGAACCACTCTAATAGCCTTTTTTTTTCTGGTCGGATAAGTGGTCTCAGGCCACTCTGGTAGCTTAGGTTAGAATGAAATAAATCAGTTTTAAATATAGGTTACCAGCTAGTCTACCCGGATCACTATATTTTTATGGGCGGTCAGACCGTGCAAGGATCATGGAAGGTTCGCGTAAAAAAATAATTTTAATTCAATTAAATAAAAAACCTAGAAAGATTTTTATGCCCGACCGGGCACCTGGGCGTGACGCCCGGTGGGGTTTGATGCTCCGGGTACCCAGGCATGCAAAAAAAAAAAAAGTTTTTTTACGCTCTCCAAAGAACCCCAAATCCGCATTTTTTTATTTTTTTTACAATTGGCTGTCGAGGGGGAGGAAGGGGGGTATAAATTTGTTTTAAAAGGGCCAAGAGGGCTTAAAGAAGGGTGCTTTGGTGTGTGTGTGTGTGCTTTTTAATCTCCGATTTAGTGAGCAATTTTGATTTGACCCTCATAAAAAAATTGTTTTTACGACAATTTTGCACAACACAATTATTTTCATGAATTTTTTGAGTTTCTTATTTTTTTGCGTTGGGGTTGTCTGGAACCCTGCCCAGGTGTCATGCTCACCTCGGCACCCGGGCATATATCCGGACCGAAGTTGGGTGCCCAGGCACCCGGAAAAAAAACCTAGTTAAGAAAAACCAAATTACTATGCGGACAAATAAACTAAGCAACTTTTGTCTCCGGGTCATATCGAAATTGTTTGTCTAAAATTAAAAAAAAAATTCTATTAATTTATATTTTTATTGTTTTAATGACGATTGGAAAAGTGTTCCCAGGTCATTCTGGTAGCTTAATTTTAAATATTATTGTAAAACTTTAATGACATAAAAAAAAAAGTCATCGAAGAGTTGATAAATATCATATTTGTGTTTTAAATTTGTTGTAACATATGAAAATATTTTTGAATAATTTTAAAAATTAATATTTTTAATTCATAATCTTAATGTACCTCAATTTCAATAATTTATCAAACATGGGTGCAAATCGAAATCATAGAAAACCTAGGCTACCAGAGTGGTCCTGGGTCACTTGCCCGGCCGGGCCAAAATAATTAAAAATAATAAAAATAAAACTTTCGATGTGACTCTTAAGCAAAAGTTGTTCAGTTTATTTTTGTGCATAACATAGTTGTTTTCATTTTTATTTTTATAGTTTTTATTTTATTTATTTTTATTTTTATTTTTTTTGTTGGGACCTTCCATGGTCCTTGCACGGGCTGGTCACCTGGAACTTCGGCGTAAAAAACTATATTACGAAAGAGTGAAATATTGAATGTTTATCTGGGCTACGAGTCAGGCCACCTTTGTCATGTTTTTTGCCAGGGTTGCCCGGACATATAAGGATTATAGAAGTTCCAACAGAAAAAAAAAACAAAAAATATATATATAAACCTGGGTAGCACGCCGTACGTGTATGCAGTGCGTACGCATACGAACCCAAAATCGCGGGTACTCGTACGTAAAAAAAAAAAAAAAAAAATCCAACAAATCTAAAAAAAACTATATGTTGTGCAGAATAAGGATACAAACAACTTTTGTCTGGGATCCATACCCGAATTCCCAACCAATCTTGATTTAAAAATAAAAAACCTTAAACCACTAGTACCTTTGCCTCGTGGGAAAACAGCGGGCCTCGGGTGGGCCTTCAACCTTTTCGGATGGCCGAAATGAAACGACCGCTGCCGATCAGATTTATCAACGGCAGCCGTCATCGGGCCCGACCTCCGAATTTTCAGGAGTTTGGAAAAACTGTCAGTTTGCCCTAATTTCCCAATACTGGGGTAGGTACTAGTGGTTTAAAGAAAAATTCAAAATAATAATATTAATAATAAATTATTTTTCAAATAGTTTCTAAATTATTATGATCAGGGTTGCCGGCGTTCGGTATGGGCCGATCGCCCGAACGTACGGAACCCGGAAGGCGTTCGGCCTTTCGGACCGAACGCGGACCCAAAAAATATATATATATATATATATATATATATATATATATATATATATATATATATATATTTTCAAAAACTTTCGCAAAAAAACTAGGTTATGGAGAAACTTAAACTAAATAACATTTGTCTGGGCTCTACATCCAAATTTTTTACCAAATTTGAATTAAAAATCAAATACAGAAACTAAACACTATGATAAAAATAAGAAAAAATAAAAAGAGAATTAAAATGAGTGAGCATAACAGCACCTTTTCGACACCGCCATCTTTGCCAATTTTTAATTATGTTTTGGCATTGACAAATGCCCATAATATTTACAGATATGTGGTTTACATAACCAATAACTCATTAAAATTGTTTCAAAAAATAATAAAATTATTTAGGCCCCGAAATAAAGTAAAAACGAAAAGTTAAAAGTGAAAAAAAAACGAAATAGTGAGTGGGCGAGCACGTTTTGACACACCCATCTTTGATAATTCTTAATGTCTTTGTGGCTTAGCAGAATGGCTTCACAATTTATAGGCGTAAAGGTTACATCATAGAGAACTCAAAAAAAAAAATCAGAAAAAAAAACTTATTTTTAGACCCCGAAACAGTTTTTAGCGGGGGCAGAACCTGGAGGCGTTCGACCCCCGAACGGGACCCCGAACGCCCGAACGTTCGAGGGCCAGCCCAGGGGCCCCCGAACGTTCGGTCAGGTAACCCTGATTACGATAATATTACATTTTTTAGTTTTTAATTTCTTACTCGAGTTTGATTAGGAATTCGAGGATGACTTCTGGGGAAAAGTTGTTTGTACCATGTTTCTGCATAACATATATTTGTTATAAAAGTGTGTTTTTATTTTTTCTGTTTTTTTTTTAATTTTAAAATTCTTGATTTCAATTTATTTGTTTGTTGTGTCTTTGATTTTCCACCCGAGTTTCGTACAGAATTTGTCGATGAGTCTGGGATAAAAGTTGTTTGAAATATTATTTTTCATAACAAACTTTTTTTTCAGATTTTTTCGATGATTTTTTATTTTTTGTTTTGTTTTACGTATTCCCATGTACAGGAGTACGTGTACGCGCGTACGAGTCGTGTACAGGAATACGTGTACGCGTGTACACATACACCGTGCAACCCAGTTATAAACTCTAAAAACAAATTATGTTATGCAAAAAACTAAATTGAACAACTTTTGTCGCATGGTCACATAAAAATTATGTACCAAATTTAAAATACAAAATAAAATTGAAAAAATGATGTTTTAATCTAGGCTACCAGCTGGGCCGCTCGGGTCCTGGGTGGCCAGCCCGTGCAAGATCCAGGGAAGGTCCCAACAAAAAAAACGAAAAACAGAAAAAATTCAAAAAATCCGAAAACAAACTATGTTATGCAAAAAAATAAACTGAAAATTTTTGCCTAATGGTCACATCAAAATTCTTCTTCTCATTTAAGAAAACAAAATAAAATATTATTATTTTTTTTTTTATTTTTTTTTGTCCGGCCTGGCAAGTGACCCCGGGCGACTCTGGTAGCCTAGGTTTTTAATTTTTGTTTTTTTTATGGTCGAGCAAGTGGTCTTCGACCACTCTGGTAGCCTAGATGGTTATATATTTTGTTGTTTGATAAAAGTTATATAATACATCAATGGTATACATATAATAGTAAAGTTTAAAAATTTATTACACAAAACATATGAAAAACTATCAAAATATAACTATTGTTTTTCAATCATATACTCCATAATTGTATTATTGGAACACACAAAATAACTTTATATTTTTAATTTATTAATATTAAAAAATAAAACAAAGTGTATAATATATAAGTTTACATTAAATATAAATAATATATAAGTTATAAAAAAATAATAATAAATAACATTAAAGACTGATTAGAAACAAGTATACTCCTCTGCAGTGAAAACTTAATGTGATAAAAAACTAGTTGCATTGAATCAAATTATCATATTTATTGAAAATCATATTTATTGAAAATCATATTTAAAACTGATTATTTGATTGAATTTTATGATAAAAATAAAATAAAAAGACAATTTATGTGATTTAATTTATAATGAAATATTTTTAATGACTAAGAAATAAAATTTAATAATGAATTTCAAATAAACTATAATTTTGTTAAATAATGGTAAAAACAAAAAACTTATTTTAGTCGATGTGGAACTAGATCATATACGGACAGACTATACTAAATATGAATTATATCATAATCCCTGTGATATGTGAAAGTACACTTACGATATATAAAACTTTATAAAAAACATAATGTATAATCTATGAAATATATAAAATTTGTAAGAAAATACTAGATTCACAATCGAGTTATACATAATAATTAAAATACAATATAAGAGAAGAACTGCAAAATTAAGATGAAATGAAAGTGGTTTATTGCAAATATAATATTGTTAAGCCTGACAGATATGCAGGAAGAACAAAATGTATTCATCCCGCATATCGCAGAATATAATGAATCGGACATAGTTGCGGTTATTGCTGAGACGAAAAAATGAAACGGTTCGAGGTATAGATTGAGAAAGTGGTCGGAAATGCAACGGATCAAAATACCAAAACCACTTGTGACTGATGATGAAGTATCTCTGATCTTTATATTCATTGATGAAAGGGAAGTGAAAAACGATCCTCAATTGGTCAACATGTCTAGAGCACAGTGAATTTATTGAAGATTGTCCTTAAAAAGGGATCAATGACCCTCACAATCCACTTGTACAGGGAGTGGAGTTTTGTTTTGCTGCAGAAACTGATACTTTGCGTGCCGCCTAATTCAAACTCTTCAAACCGGGTTTTGTCAGTCTGATGTTGCAGAAATTGACAAAGCACACCTACCTATTGCGGTCTTTCAATTAATTTTCTTCAACTTTTTTTCTCTTTCTTCTTATAATTTATCCTTCTTTTTCTATTTTTTCTTACTTTTTGTTGTAAAGAGTATTTTTTCTAATCGATGTCGCGCGCGTTGGTCCCACACCCAGACGTAAAGTAATATTTTTAGTGTCGGACCTCACGGTCGTGTCACGCAGGAGTCTCCTTGTCACTTTACGAAATACCAACTCTGACCGTGCGCGCGTGCTATACCTCTCGCGACTCCCTACGACAGGTTAGGGATCCCGCGAGGTACAACATACCTCCACCTGCGGGAGCTGTCACCATCCCTTAGGTGGGTGTATCCCTGTTGAGCTACTGACCCACGTGCGAAGGCTTTTACATGCAGTCGCAGAGGTAGGTCAGCCGAGGGCGTTTTCTCGATTACCGTAGCATAGGCATAGCGGTAGAACGTCTTAAGAATGACCCGTATGTCGAGCCCCGAGGTGCTAGCTTTAAGGACCGAATATCTAATCAGGTCGACTTCTCGGACAGTCTTCCACGCTTAACTAACTATGACAATGACTCTATGTTTCCTTTATTGACCTTATGAAAAATGTCACAGTCAAGCCCTTAGTAATCTCTCGTTCTTCTCAAAAGAAGTCCCAGACAAATAACTTCCTAGGTACCGACCAGCCTACAATCACATTCACAAGTGTATATATATATATATATATATGTATGTATGTTAATCAGGAGAGCTGACTGAGCGGTGGATCTCACTTTCACGATTGTCGTGTCCCTTTGCCCGAATATCTCAGACGATCCCAAATTCAGAAGACAGCACAAATGTCCAACACCTGTGCAGATGCAAGAAACAACATATACACGCATACCAATGCAGACATAAAACTGCGCTACAAGCGCCAACCTTTAATCCATTCATAGCATGCCACTCACACCCCAAACCCTTGAAAACAACATTCTTTCCTAACCCTGACTCCATTTTACCCCAGCCCCACACATTTTCGAAAACTTCAGAGTGTGATTTGGACAATTTAGGCATAGATACAAGGGGAAGATTTATCTGTTCCTTTCTTAGATCTTGCCTTAGGT
>BFEA01000059.1:1873370-1896033 GCA_003427395.1 Chara braunii
TCTTACCACTGAAAAGAATGTTGGATTGGTTAGTGATAAGACATGTGTCCTTGAAACCTCACTACTCTTATATCAGACTAGTCACTGATAAGGCAGGATTCCCCTGCTACCCTTATCACTGGCTAGCCCTCAATAAGGCGGGTGTCCAAGGATCCTTGCTCTTACCACTAACCGAGCGTAAGGCTTATTGGAGTTAAGGCAGGCTTTCCCTGCTATTCTTACCTCCACACAAGTCTTATCGACGGATCAAGTTATCGCCTTTGATGACACTCGCCTTGAACCGTTGTCAGTTTCGGGGACTTATGCTTGGATCAGGCATACGACAAAAAATAAATGGCATGGATCATCATCGTTGCATTCAATCACAACAAGCTGAAACAACAAATACCCATCATCGTTAGGTGACGTATAGAGAGAAGAATATGAGAAATCCATCCCTTGCATCCATACTTCCAAGTAACGTCCACACATCAAGATCGTTGTACCCTTGTTACTAACATAGTCATAGGTAGCAACCTAGGGTTATAGATTTAGGGTTTAGGGTTTAGGGTTTAGGGTATATGTTGAAGTACACATACCTTACTGTTCCCTGCCTCCAGAGTTCCACCTGAACTCCGGTAGAGCTCCCGCAATCGCCCTGTCAATGGTCATATACAACTCATGCAATCGATTGCTGACTCTTAGGGTTAGCTGAGGTCAGGGTTAACTCAACGGGGATTAAGCCCTAATCAATAAGTCTAAGGGCATGTATCTGAGAGGGTCATACAGAGACAAGTACGGAGGAGGATGGAGGAGGTGAGCAGCATGATAGCGTTTCCCTCCTCTCCAATTCCCCATACTCTCCTTCACCTCCGGCCTTGTATTGATGTTTTATGATAGCAATAGAAACTAACAAAGGTAGCAGAAATAATCAAGCAATAACAATCGAAATAATAAAAATAATAAAATAAATAAAATAATAATAATAACAATAATAACGATACAAATAATAATAATAATAATAATAATAATAATAATAATAATAATAATAATAATAATAATGTAATAACGATAATAATAATGACAATAATGATGAACTGTTTTCAACTTCTCAGAAGCAGATGCAAATCCCAAAGCTTGACCCCTGTGTATTAGAACTTCGCAGCTCGTGTTTTGGTAATCGATAGTTGTCTGTCGCAGGTCCGTCTATCTGTCGGGGTTCAACCTGTAGGTTAGTCGAGTAGAGGTCACAGCTCTGTAGGAATCGAAGTAGCAGCAATCCTGAAAGATCAAGGTTATGGCTGCAACAGACCTGAAAGCCGGGTCTACAGGCTTCCAGAAAGTCCAAATGCGACCTCTCGAGTGCTGCTCACGCTAGACTAGAAGCAAATGGGCAAGTGGCGAGGCTATCCCTGGTAGTCCAGCAGTGCGACTGTAATGCATTGGCGGTACATCCCCAAGCAGTCAGTGGTACAGTCCCAGTCAATCCAGGTCTAGTTGAGCAATTACCATTCGAGACAGTGAGCACTCAGGGCCGACGGAAAGAGCAGGTCGGTCCCAAACAGAAGTATAAATCAAGATGCAGCGCCAAGTCATTCACTCTTTACTGCATAGGCCATGCGGAAGCGCTGCTACCGCATCTTGTGCAACGGTGGTCTGCAGATGCCCTTAGAGTGCAGTGGGCAAGGAAGAAGAGCGCAGCCATGGGCTAGTGGTAGGGCGGTCATAGTCGCCACAGCTAGTAGTTAGTGTGTATTATACGTGTATGTTAAGTGATACTTTGTATGCGACTGTGTACTGGTCACTGCGCACTATGTATCTACGTCCCCGTGCACTCTGCACCTGCGTCACCGTGCACTGTGTATCTGCGTCACCGTGCACTGTGTCACTTTGTATCAATGCGAGCGTGTTACCGTTTGTGTGTTCCAGACTGTCTCAGTCCAGTCCAGCAAGTACCACGAGGGTTGTGAACATCACGGGCTGATGGAATCAGGGCAGACCAACGAGTTTTCCGGAGCGTAAATCAAGAGGCTGCGTTCACCTATTCATTGGTTGCTGCATGCGTCATGTGGAAACGAAGCTACAATGTCTTGTGCAAGGCTGTCTGTAGATGCCCGTAGTCGCAGTGTAGTGCAGTGTATGTGTCTCTGTCACAATGGTTGGGCATGTTTGTGACTGTGCGTGATCGTGCATGTGACAGTGCACCGCCGTGTGTGACTGTGCACACTGTTTGTGACTCTGCACAACCGTGTGTGACTGTGCCCAACCGAGTGTGACCGAGCACACTGTTTGTGACTGTGCACCACCGAGTGTGACTGTACACAACTGTGTGTGACTGTACCCGTTGCGAGGGTATGCCCCGTGTTCGGGCACCCATGTCCTTTGACCTTTGTCACTGTTCCCTGCGAGTCTATGCTTCACAGTGTATCTGTCTGCCTATGTGTCTCCTGCGTGTGTCACAGGGTACGGGTTGCTGTGTATTTGTCGTGTGCATATCCCTGTGCCCGTTTGTATCACAGCATCTACGCGCGTCACATTGTCTTAGTTGTTGTGCACTTGTGTGACCCAGTGCTCGTCGCATAGCGTAATAGTGCGGACCAGAACAAAAACGGATCTTTCTTACACAGTACAAGATAGCGCAATAGTCAGGGAGGAGGGAGATCCGACCACGGAGGCTAATGGTACCACAGATAAGTCTCCCTGCCTGTTTGTTTTCCCTGGTATGTTTGTTTCCCGCTTTGCCTGTTTTGCCTGCCTATCTTGTCTGTTTGTCTGTCTCCTTGGCTGTCCAGTCCAACTGTCTTTCTGCCCAGTCCGACTGTCTGTTTGTTCAGTCAGACTGCCTGCCCGATCTCGTATGTTAGCCGTGGGCTTTCGCGTCGGTGTGGTACCGTATTATCTGAGGTACCCTAGGTGGTCGGTGTATGTGAGAAGAGTCGCTCGGGCGCTGAGTCGCCATAGCCAGTGAAAGTGAACTCCTATCTGAATGACATATCTCTGAGCATTAAACGGGCGTATTGGCGCCAGTTTGCTGCGCTACTGTTTGCATACCTGTAAAGTGTGAATGAAGACGAGCCTGATTGCTTATTAAATATAATAATAATAATAATAATAGTAATATAATAATAATAGTAATAATAATAATAATACTAATAATAATAATAGTCAGCAAAGACGATCAATGACGAACTTGAGCAACAGCATCATATATATGAGATCAGACAGTCTTCATCTCGATCCAACCGCAGAATTGCAGTACGAGTCCCACCAAATAAGAACACAGTAGGAGTTCAGTCCCACCAAATAAGAACACAGTAGGAGTTCATAAGTGTCAATGTGAGAATAGTGTCGTCATCATCAACAAAACCAATGTCGGCTGCCTATCTGGCGTTCAGCGCCCAGACTACGGTCTGCACAACTATTATTTGCCTACTAATTGACAATTCAACTGCAAACATCAGCAGCCAGCGAAGTACTTGAAGATGTCACTCAAGGCAGACCATTTCCAATGCCAGGTACGTGCCCTCGCATCATCATTATCATCACAGAACCAACCCTTCGCTCTCCTACTGGGTGCTCAGCGCCCAGCCTAACCCACACAGCTACTGCACCCCACGAATTGTCAATGCAACAGTCGACATCAACGACAACCCGAAGTACTTGAAGATGTCGCCGATGCAGACCATCACCAATACAAGGCAAGTGCCCCTCACATCATCAACACCCTTCATCTACCTAATGCCAACATTCTACGTGGCGCTCGGCGCCTGGATTACAGACGACCGATCCTATCTATTAGGAAGACGATCAACAGCGAACTTCGGACATCAAACATCATCGTACATACGTGGTCTGACCCAGACTACAGATGGCATATCCTATCTATCAGGAAGACGAGCAACAGCGAACTTCAGACATCAAACAACATTCCCGAAGTACGAGCGTCTGGCGACCAATGTCGCACACTTCCAGTATCAGGTATGTCTGGTGCTACACTCACAACTCGATCCCCTACACAGATGCCATGTGGACCTCAGGACTATACATATAATAATAATAATAGTAATAATAATAATAATAATAATAGTAATAATAATAATAATAATGATAATAATAGTAAAGAAAATGCAAGGGACTCGAACGTGGACGATGGACAAAAATTCAAGTCGCAGGCCACACTAATGTCAAAGAGCATCATTGCACCAGTAATACACCAATGGAGGCTCGCAGCACCAAAACCCAATGTCGATGGAGAGCATATTCTCTCCTCTCAACACAAGACTCCAGTTTCTTTTCACACGTACACTTGGCGCTCAACGCCCAGCCTACCTTTACACTACTACTACAGACTACAAGAGACAATGTAACTTCTTGACATCAGCGGCGGCCTGAAGTACTTGTAGATGGTCGCCCGGATGCAGACCATCGTCAATACAAGGTAAGTGTCCTCTTGTCATCATCATCATCGTCCTTCACCTATCCCCTCCTTTCCCCTCTCCTCCTTTCTTCAATCCCTCTTTCTCTATGTGTCATCAGCTCTCTTCGTTCCTCCAGCATCATCATCACCATCGTTTTTCACGATCATCACCATCGTCTTCCGTGAACATCATTACCACCGCCCAACGTCTCTTATCTATCACCAGTAGGATCTTGTTCTTCGTCTTTACTAATTTCCAGATCGCACGGGCCGATGGTTTCTGACATTTATCTTCCGATATCTACAATCTAACAAGAGAGAAGGAACAATCACCCCCTGCTGCTACCATCATCCGACCTCGGCATGGACAGATCATTCCATCGTCATCGTTCATACTTACACTAGGATTTTATGGGCTGAATCTGACCTTTATTGCAATCAGAATACATCGGGCGAATCGTACCGCGATGATGCCTTTCATTGTCGGCATCGTACTTCCAACACTTCGGTTCTTACGGCCTTCAAACAAATAGCGAAGAATAGACGCTACCTCCCTCTTTCTGTGTTTCTCTTCACACGTACACACTCATACACACACACACACATACACACCCCCGCAGTTGGGTGGGCGTGTAAAGTGAGGTTTATGACTGTGTCAGTCAGATTAGTTTCGCAAGCTTACTACCGTTCTGGTCAGGGCTTGGACCGGGTTCAGACAACCTGCTAGATTTTCAAGGTTGGTTGTCGTGAGTAAAGTGTGTACCGCCCTTTCTCTTTAAGGGACGGGTATCGCTAACTCTGGGCGACTTGGCGAATCCTTATCCATCTGTCAAAAGCATCCTGGGCAGACTGTTTGTTCATGTTCAATCACCTGATGAGTTGGCGAAAGCCTGACGAAACAGTCTGTTTGGTAGTGTATAGTGAGTATGACAACGCACCCACCCACAATGGCAACATATTTCCCCTCCCCTTCTCAATCTCTGTCTCTCTCTCTCATCACACACACCCGCCCACACTTACTGTTGCATACTGTAAGGGTGTGGACCAGAACAAAAACCGACTTCTCGTACAAGGTACAGATAGCGTAGCGGAAGACTTAGATACAGATCCTTACCTGACCAGGACTGACCTCTATTACGTAGTGCAAGATAGCACAGCAGAATACTTAAAATACTAATGACTAGCCCAATCAATGTTGCAAAGCAGACCAAACATACATCATTCTTACCACACGGTGCGATGGGCCTGGCGCTACACACCGGAATAATGCGCTGGGTCTAGTCCATTACACAGACGAAGAGGAGAGGTTAGACGAAGACGAGGGAAAAATGGGGATGTCACCAACACCAAACAATCCCCATCCGATGTCTGAATCCCATTGTCGAGCCTGGCTCTAAACGTCACCGAGCCCACTCTCTCATAGTCTGCTGATGCAGTAAAGTCAGGTAGCGAGAGGGTGAGGGAGAGATGATGGACTTAGAGGAGGAAGGAGAAAGAAATCTCTCTCTCTCTCTCTCTCACACACCCATACAACAAAATATAGTAGCAAATCCTTCGATGATATGGCGAATAATTCGGCCGATTTCGATCATCCTTTTGATGGGGTAGTGCGAGGGTAGCAGCCTCGGAGACTTTCTAACGCCTGGTACGTTGCCCACGATCATAGTACTCTCTCTTTCACTCGCTCTCTTTCACTCGCTCTCTTTCACGCTCACACACGCACACTCTCGCTCGCTCGCACGCACATGCATACTCATACACACGTGTAAACGTGTGTATTTCCAAGTTTTAACGGTATATTCAACCGATTATGTTCGTGCTATCGGTGGAAGAAAACGGAACATGCCGCGGAATCGACAGTCACACACACACATACACGTATATGTATACGCACTCACACATACACAGCAAGGCTGCGATCGAGAGGGGATAAAGACACGACAGCGAGCGGGCGCAAGCGAAGTTGTATATTTTCACGTTGCAGCGAGAGGTTCATACAATTCGTCTCCTCGTCCCGGTGGAAGTACCTTGTGGACAACCGTGAGATTGGAACTTACATGTTCCATCTCTCTCTCTCTTTCGTAGTGCATGGTTGGAAAATTCTCTCTCTCACTCCGCGTGCATGGTCGGAAAACTCTCTCTCTCACTCCGCGTGCATGGTCGGAAAACTCTCTCTCTCACTCCGCGTGCATGGTCAGAAAACTCTCTCTCTCTCACTCCGCGTGCATGGTCGCAAAGCTCTCTCTCTCTCTCCGCGTGCATGTTCGGTGACCATTTTCATGTGTTCAGATCATGGTAACGGGAGCCCAAAGCGCGAAAATATATACACGTCTCTCTCTCTCTCTCTCTCTTTCACACATACACGACACACACATATGTACAGCAGTGAATATTTCAAGGTTCGAGCGGAAGCTTCGATCGACTTTGCCCATCCTTTCGTTGGATGTTGTGCGAGCCCAACCTCAACCTCGGAGGCTTTTCCTTTGCCCCGGTACGATGAACCAATCGGAGTGCTCTTCTCTCTCTTTGTCCATAGATACAAAGAGGTCAGGTAGCGAGAGGGTGAGGGAGAGACGACGTGACTTAGACGAGGAAGGAGAAATAACTCTCTCTCTCTATTATACACACACACACACACACCCGTACAGACGCACGCACATATACACACAAGTGGTAATGTATATTTCCAAGATTTGGCGTTAGATTCATTCGATTTTATTATTTTAATTAATTTATTTATTTTATTTTATTTATTTTGTTTTATTTGGTTTTATCCTATCGATGTATCTCGAGGTAAGTTGCGATATTGAAGGCTTACCTGTTCTCTATGTCGCTCCACGTCGTCGTCGAGCCGTTGTCATCGTCAGCCCGTCGTCGCCGTCAGCCTGTCGTCGCCGTCAGCCCGTCCATTGACGTCGTTCGTCGTCTGACCGTACGGTCAGGTAGGTGCCCTTCACCTTCCACTTCTTCTTCCCTCCAACTTCTTCTCTCCCTCTCGTTTCACTTATTTCTGCGCAGTCATCTCCACCATTCCCCTGCGCAACTCCCCCTTCCCGCTTTCTTCCGAAGTGTTCCTCCCACTTCTCGCAACACTCCGTCTTCCGCAGCTTCGCGCGTTGCTGCCTTTCCCTCTCGTTGTGCGCCCCCTTCCTTTTGCTCAGCTATCTTCTTTTGTTTTGCGCAATTCGCCTCTGCCCCCGTGTGCTTATCCCTTGCTCCCCGTGTGCTATCTCTGATGCTCGTCCAGTTCGCCATGTCGCTTTCTCTACCCATGCGTTATCCTTCCCCTAGCACGTGTTGGTCGTGTCTTGTTCGACGAGCACGTGCTGGCCGTGTCTTGTTCGACGAGCACTTCGCCTTTGCAAACCAGATTCATGGCTTCACATAGTACCAGTGGTATTTTTCGACTTTCGATGGCTTTATCGCGGATCGCGTGCCAGATTCATCTAAACCAACTATCTGAAACAACTACGGGCGAAAGGAAAAGAAATTATAATAATAAAATAATAAAAGAGGAAATCTAAAAGGAGCTAGCTCAGCGGTCAGTTGGATTCGTTCCGTACATCCACCGCTTGACAACCCTGACCCTAAACCTACTGAGCTAGCTCCTTTTCTTGTCAAGAGAGAGGCAACTCAGGTAAGTATAGAGGATTGAGGCTCCGCTCACCTAGTGGCCGGAGCCTATTTTCTGAGTCTGTGCGTGCATGCACGCTTGCTGGTCCGCGTGCCTGTCTGAGTGCTTGTGGGCTTGAGTGTGCGCGTGACCCTCAAAGGCAGTTGGTCGATTGGAAGGCCCGAAGGGCCGGTACTTACCTATAGTCGTGGCTTTGAGGGATGTCGTGGAAAAAACACTCGAGTAGCGGGTTTTAGGCCCACGACTCTCACAGCAGCGGGGGAAAAAAACACTCAAGTAGCAGGTCGGCCAGTACTAGATGGGCAGGAACCAGCCCGTCGAGCAGAAAAAGGCAAATGTTAGTATTCAAGGGGTTATTGCAATCCCGTTGATTACACATTAATAATCGCCTCGGCCGTATGGCCGAGGCGTATATTAATTTACCCTGACTAACGTACTGATGATTAAGTCCCAGTGTGTGTCGCAGATCTTACTGATACAATATTAACCCAACTGACCCCTCGACCTCTTCTGTCGACATGTATCACTATTGGTCCTAACCATCACAGCGCGTGTCATAATAACGTGCGCTCATACTCTCGAAATTTTATCGACGATTTGCCCCTGGCCTCAATGGCCGAGGGATTCGCTTTGAGCGTCACGCTCAAGCGTGCACACCCTTTCCATTCCAGACTGGCTCCATCATGGTAGTCGATGTCGTCACCGTGTCGAATGCAAAAGCATGGCCAAATACCCTTGAAAGGGTATTTGGTCCAATAGTATCCCAGACCCCATTAAGCGACGTCCCCGTCGCTGGAGAACTACATACAAATAAAAGATGTTTTCCGACAAGCAAATCGTCAAATCTGAATCCTGGAATGAAATGTGGTTTCAGGATTGACGTCGTCACCTTACTTTTCATTATTACTGCCGGGATCTTAACCCGGGTCTCCCACATAAAATAAATATAATGACTCGAAGTGGGGATACTTGATCTGTACTACAGTACATGAAATAGTTAAGTATGACAATGCACCTTTCCTTCCCCCACACCCTTAGTCTTTGACCCAGGTATTCGTTGGTTGTTTTCAGGGTCGGTGTTCGCGTGCGAACTCAACCCGTCAAACGCGGGTCCTAACCGAGACCTTGGGTGTTCAACTCTTGATATCACAATTCAAAGTTGTCTGTCGTCCTGCCCGAAGCCTAATACAGGAGGACAAAGGTCTCCATCATGACCGACCACAGTCCTGCTGATCAGGCCGGAGCTGCGTCCCACTGTGTTGTTGTATTAACAGTGGTTTCCGTATTGGTTATGCAATAACGGGTAAATCCTCCTATCATGGGTTTTACTCAGTTTCTAGACCTGACTCTCGACCCCTCTAGTAACTACCTGAGTTGATTCCCTCACTAGGGCGGCCGCCCTTCAGGTCTCAGCTCTAGGCCAAAACCAGAAGGTCCGCTGCCTGGTTATACTTTGTCAGCAGCCAACGCTGGGAGTTACGTCCCAACGATGCCAAATTTTCACCATAGGCTTGATAATTTATGCCCTCAGGTTAACCTTTGGGGTGGATGAACGATGCTTTTTAAATAAAAAAAATTGAGCATTCGTCAGACTGCCACTCAGGGTTGTGCCCTCCAAGTCTTTGATCATAGCTCGGTGAGGCACGCACCTCGGGGTCATTTATATTATATAAATTAAAAATATATATATATTATTTTTAAAATAAATATTTGTTGACTCTTTGCTTGTCTGAAACCACCAAAACAAGCATCTCATTCAAAGGAAAAATGATTGCAAAAGGTTTCCACTCATTGAAAATAGTTTGCCCATGTCGTGGCATGGTTTTCTCAAACATATAATCAATTCTTCCAATATCTTGGTCATACAACCTTTCACTGACTTTCACATACAGCACTGATCCGCCCGTTCCTCTACCACCATCTCTAGGCCTCAGATGAGTCCAATAGTGATAGACAAAAGGAGATACTGACTCACAAAAAGACTCAAACCATAGACAAGGATTCACTCATAATGTGAAAGTGTTTGTAGTCACCAGCTCATCCCCTTTGGATACATATATAAATATAAAGTATGTTATAATGCGTCAGACTTCCGACTCATCCCTCTCATCCTCATGCTTATCCTCAAAATATCCATGTATTTTCTTATACTATCATCTACTCTAAACCTTTATCCTATCAAAACTTTCAAGGAGAAGAAACTTGTCCTCTTTTCAGACTGCACTCTACTTATCCATGTTCTTTCTTACCCAACAAACACCTTAATTTTGTAGATGTTCATACACCCACTTGTTTTTAATCTAGGAAAGTGATGACCAATCCCAATATCCTATCGAGCTCCATTCTGCCACCCTAGGATCATCTGTCCAGTGATGGTCACCAATCTTCCACGTACATAATACTTAGTCATTCCCAACTCAATGTACCTTGCTAGTACCTTACAATCATCTATGAAGTGTCCTTATTATCAAATGACCTTGCAATTTTCTGTCACTAATACAGGTTTTTTGTTTCTGTCTACCACTCGTATTTTCGTCGCAAGGCTTCCTGTCTCGTTCCTCCAGGTATGTCTGGATCAATGGGGTTCCCAAATCTGTCATAAACACCTCCTTCAATATTGGTGCTTATTAGACCACTCGCTTCATCAACTTTCCTGACATGGCAAAACCTCATTGTGTGCCCTTCTTGGGCACAATGCCTGCATACCGCATTCTTCAAACCCGTTCTTCCTCTCCCAAGTCCTTGACCACTTTCTTTACCACTTTCTTGACCACTTTCGACCCTGATGGCGTTCCAATTTCTACTATCATCTCCGATATTGCCTTTGTTATCACTTCCCCTACCATAGCTTCTGAGGCTCTTATTACCAGGTCCACCACTTCCTCGTCTACCATTGCCTCAACCTTTTTCCCATTCTTGACGTTGATCGTGGTCATACACCGCCCGTGCTCGGTTTCTCGTTTTTACGCTGGGCTTAGGTCAACTTCTGAGGTCTAGGTTTTTCTTCTATCTCAATCACTTTTTCACCTCTTTCTCCAGCTTGGTTATCACTTCGCTTCTTCTCAGTTTTCGCAGGTCGGAAAGAACCTTGATTATCGTCATCCGTTTTCTCTCCACTACTACCAGCTAGTCCGTCCGACATCCCCTCTGAGACCTTTCACTTGCTCTTTGTCCCTTTTTAGTTGTGTCATTCTATCTTTCAATGCTCTCACCTGTTTTTGTATACTGTCTAGTTCCCTTTGTGCTGACGTACCACTGTTTATTCGATCGGGGTCTTCACAATGACGACCGTCGATTTCACGCTCCGGAAACCTCAATCTCAACGAACTTTCCAGTTCACTCTAAGTTCGTGATCTGCATAAAATCGTATACTTCGTCGCCCAACTCCTCACATACGAACAAAGGGAACATGGTCAACATCGCCCTCTCGTCCCACTTCTTCATAAGGCTAAAGTTGCGGTAATCGTGCAAAAAACTAGACAAATTTTTCCCTTAGAACAGCAGAGCTCTAAGGTTTGGGGGCATTGACTCGTCTACGGATTCGCCCGTCAATACTTTAGAGAGAGAAGAATTCCTCCGAAGAAGAACCTTATTCAGACCACCATCTCCAGTCATGGCCGCCGCTGCCATCCTGTACAAATACAGCAAGCGACGAAGCGTCAGGCCGCAAGCCGAAGATGACGTTTAATAAGGTCCTCTATTCCCATCTTAACAGGTCCAACAGGATACAAGGGCATAAGCTTTAGACATCCATTTGACGAAGCAATTATCATTTGCACTAACCTTAAAGGAGTGAATAGCGCAAACAGATGTATGAAAAGACACTTAAATAAACCATAAGCCCGTAATCATGGATTAGAAGAAGTAATAACATTCTTCTGCTTGCATACCCCATTCGGAATTCATCCAGTATTCAAACCTTTCGTCTGGATCGTGGGAATCAGTGTAGGCGCTTACAATGTGAATCGTGTCTTTCAAGTTCTGTGTTGAGGAGTACGAATCTCATTTCTAGATACAGATCGTAAGTACCTCGCTTCTATAATGTTTGTGTTTCCATTCTCGTACTTACCAAACCGGCCTCCGCTGCCGCTTTTATTTTCTCTTGTCCTCCGAAATACTCCCCCAGAAGAAACTTGGGTGCAACGGCGCTGAGGGGAACACAAACTGCTCATCATCTCTAACTTTTATAACAATGGATACTGACTTCATACCTTACTACCATTGCTAATTCCCAACATTTAAGACCATTCAAAAGCAGGTCATAATAGTACATTGCTATAGTAATGCATTTATTATATCAGTTGAGTATGTAAATACTTTTAGCAGCAAAGTGACAAGACTAATATGCATATGCATGCATTGGTGATGACAGAAAACTTACGGTATCTGTTACGATCATAGGCAATACTCATGCTGTAGTCAATAAAATTTTAATGATAAATGTTTTAGGATGCAAATAACGAGAGTACTACGTTCTACTCCCTGGGCTTTGACAATAGTATATTGTGTGAAGGGGCAGTGTAATCCCCTAAAGGGATAACATCTTAAGCTCTCGAGCCCCGCTCAAGGACCAAGCCTCACTGCTTCACCCTCCGATTCCAGTATCCATTCCTTGCAAACTCTGGTTAATCAGTAGACAACCTCGCCGTACAAGTCCCAGGATGACATATCCCTTTCTCGTGATGATGAACCCACTTGACACAAGGATAGTTGGGGAATCACCCCCTACCTCCCTGCGGCATGCAGTAGTTGCCTCCATCATAGCCCATAGTCTAACAAAGTGCAAACACTTTCCTCCTTCTCAGCAATAATGTAGTCATCATTCCCCAAAGGGTCATGTGACAACACCCCACTATGGACCAAGAACATAGTTCCGGTGCGGGTCTCACTATTACCTTAGAAGACAGATTTATAGCTCATTCTAGCCATCTTGTCAGGGAAAGAATAACTTAGGATTGTAACTCCCCCCAAGGATAGGCTCTACACATTGACCAACTCTTGAGAGAATTTCTTCTCCTAATGAGTCGGTCATTCCATTCACCCCCGACCCCGCGTCGGACGTGGATTCTGCGTAGCTTCTCTATCCATTATAAGGAGAGCAATCCAGACAGACGAACTCAAAATATAGATGAATAGCGAAATTTGCTTAGCTCAGACGGATGAATTTAAGTGCACAGTCTGGAATAAATAAACTCAGATGAACAACTCAAGCAATTAACCATGAATAAAATGCATAAAGTAGATTGACATGAATGAATAATTTTTAAATGGATAACCTCAAATGAATGACCTCAAGAGAATGGATTTAAGCGCTTAGATTCAACTAGGTATATTCAAGTAGATGGTCCAAAATACATGAGTTTAATGAACTACCCTCATGCTTGAATATAGTCACAAAGTTGAACAAGACGGTTTGACACCTAAATCCTCACTGCCTCACTGACTACACTTAGGATTATGTGCCTCTTCTTGCAAACAACTACAGTTGGCATAATAAGCTGTTCTATCCATTCCGTTCGCCACCTTTTTGTGAATTTGTGAGACTCCCGACTTACAGGTCACCGTAAAACTTTGCTCGCAAGTACAACTAACAAAAAGTCTAAATGAGTCAATTCACGTGCACGAGTCACATACTCAATCCACCTCTATTGTTGATCCATCCTCCATCTCACTTGTCTTACACTTCAAGTTCCTAGTTTGATACATGCTTAAATTAACACATTACCACCTTCTTCAATTCCTGTCTCCCAGCTAAATAACCGTACTCTACTTATTGACAATAAGTATCATATGCAACTTTTACCTATCCTCATCTCCTAAAGTCACTCCCTGGAGACCCTGACATCTTTCTCACTATACCTTGCCTATCCTTAACTCCTTCACATGTCAATCCTTGACTCTCTTAAATGCTCGTTCAATGCTTCATATATTTTATTGTACAGCAGTAGGAGATCAACCCGCAAATCTCTAGTTGACCTAACAAGAACATCACAAGGGAGACGTACAATCTTCGGTCGAATGATGCGGATTGAGAGACGATAACAGGATCAGGAACATGAGGCGTTGACTGGAACTCTGGTTGGCAGGAGTGAGGAAAGACGGTCACTTGAGCAGAGGAAGAAGGTGGTCAATAAGGTCCGAAGCAAGGACGGTTACGTGACTCATAACGCAGAGGTGAGGTGCCGTAATGCATCTCACATTTGAAATACGCCATCTTCCCCGGAGACGGGGTACACTCACTTCACTCGTCATGATGCCTACGAGCCTTTACCCCTTCTTCCTTCTCTCATAGCCCTTCACCTTCCTTTTTCCAATCTTTCCACTCTTTTGTCAAGTCTATAAGCCTCTTGGCGGTCTTCACTTGTCAGCCGCCTCTTCCCATTCCTGTACCAGAGCCACGACTTTTGGTGTCGTATTAATGTGAGGACAATCATTAAACAATAGAGCCTTTAAAGTTATCTGACCCAATACCATTGGTCTTTGAAAGATTATATATAACCTCAGGTTACTATTAATGGAATACTTCTTTTTTCCCTCTCTAGGGCGACCCTTCTCACAAGTTATCACTAACTGTCGCCTTACTTGTACCACTTATTTGTTCCTAGTACCTATTCTATTCTATAAATCCCTAAGTGGTTTATATGCAATAACCACTTACGTAATCCCTACTCGAAATCCTTGATCAAATTATATCCCGGTAATTAGATTAGAGTTGTCGTTTTGCCTAGATGATCGACTTACCAAACCCGAGTTCGTTCACTGAGGACCTCGGCTAGGAAGCGAGATCCCTGGCAACGGCACCACCCGTTGCCGATGGGCATCTTGTATTAATAATGATAATCATGCTGACAATTAAAGGTTGTCATCTAGCGAGGACTCCAATTTACCAAACCCAGGTCCGTTCACGTAGGACCCCGACAGGCAAGCGAAGGTCCCCGGCAACGGCGCCACCTGTCTCGCGCGTCGGTCCCACACCCAGACGTAAAGTAATGTTTTTAGTTTCGGACCTCACGGTCGTGTCACGCAGGAGTCTCCTTGTCACTTTACGAAATACCAACTCCGACCGTGCGTGCGTGCTATACCTCTCGCGACTCCCTACGGCAGGTTAGGGATCCCACGAGGTACAACATACCTCCACCTGCGGCAGCTGTCACCATCCCTTAGGTGGACGTATCCCTGCTGAGCTACTGACCCTGACATTTTTCATAAAGTCAATAAAGGAAACATAGAGTCATTGTCATAGTTAGTTAAGCGTGGAAGACTGTCCGAGAAGTCGACCTGATTAGATAGTCGGTCCTGAAAGCTAACACCTTGGAGTTCGACATACGGGTTAGTCTTAAAGTGTTCTACCGCGCGATCGCCGTAGCATAGGCATACGCGCGGTAGAACACCTTATGACTAACCCGTATGTCGAGCCCCGAAGTGCTAGCTTTCAGGACCGACTATCTAATCAGGTCGACTTCTCGGACAGTCTTCCACGCTTAACTAACTATAACAATGACTCTATGTTTCCTTTATTGACCTTATGAAAAATGTCAGGGTCAAGGCCTTAGTAATCTCTTATTCTTCTCAAAAGAAGTCCCAAACAAATGACTTCCTAGGTACCGACAAGCCTACGATCTCATTCACAAGTATATATATATGTGTATGTATGTAAATCAGGGGAGCTGACTGAGCGGTGGACCTCACCTTCATGATTATCGTGTCCCTTTGCCCGAATATCTCAGACGATCCCAAATTCAGAAGACAGCACAAATGTCCAACACCTGTGCAGATGCAAGAAACAACACATACACGCATACAGATGCAGACACAAAACTGCGCTACAAGCGCCAACCTTTAATCCATTCATAGCATGCCACTCACACCCCAAACCCTTGAAAACAACATTCATTCCTAACTCTGACTCTATTTTATCCTAGCCCCACACATTTTCGAAAACTTCAGAGTGTGATTTGAACAATTTAGGCATAGATACAAGGGGAAGATTTATCTGTTCCTTTCTTAGATCTTGCCTTAGGTGTGGGTATCAAGCCATGGTGGGAGTTGAGTCGGAGTTCTACCGACCTGTTATCCAGAGATAACAAAATTGCAGTTCTTACGGATTCCCCCGTAAGTCCTCCGAAGTGTCGAAACCTGTAGACACAACACAGTCCAAGAGAAACTTAACATCTCTCTTCCTAACTGAGATCTAGAAAGTTTCCTTCTACACTATGTGTTTTCTGTCTAACTCCTATCCTTAACTAATCGTTTGGGTTGTTGCCCTTCCGCTTCAGGTAGTGAATAATAGTTCACCCCCTTTTTTACTGTCACAGTAATTCTCCATATCCCTTTCACTATCTCATTCCTATCCCTTTTCTGGATTATCCTTTTTGAGTTTCCTTCCTTCTCCCAACACACATAAACACATCATCAATCCAACCTGTGGAAAAGAATCTCAAAGAAAGAAATCAGACAAATGGATAGTCTCTCTCTGAGGCAAGATCTCGATTATCCCCTCTCAGTAGAATCAGAGATAGTTAGTTAGGACTGAACAGTGCGGATTGTGGAGAAAGTTAGCGGTGGTATGGCAGACCATTCAAGATATATCCACTTGTTACTGAAACTTATTTGACAAAGGCAAATCTTGTGGGTTTTGACCCTTGTGCGTCAAAGCACACTTAGTGGTAGGCTTATCCTATGGCTAGTCACTGATAAGGCAGGTATCCCTGAAACCTCACTACTCTTATATCAGACTAGTCACTGATAAGGAAGAATTTCCCCGCTACTCTTATCGCTGGCTAACCTTCAATAACGCGGGTGTCCAAGGATCCTTGCTATTCTTATTACTGACTAAGCACTAGGATGTTTATTGATAAGGCAGGTGTCCTTGAAACCGCACTACTCTTATATCAGATAAGTCACTTATAAGGCAGGATTTCCCTGCTTTTCTTATCACTGGCTAGCCCTCAATAAGGCGGGTGTCCAAGGATCCTTGCTACTCTTACCACTGAATGAATGCTAGGTAGATCAATGATAAGGCAGGTGTCTTTTAAACCTCACTACTCTTATATCAGATTAGGCACTGATAAGGCAGGATTTCCCTGCTTCTCTTATCACTGGCTAGCCCTCAATAAGGCGGTTGTCCAAAGATCCTTGCTACTCTTACCACTGAAAAGAATGTTGGATTGGTTAGTGATAAGACATGTGTCCTTGAAACCTCACTACTCTTTTATCAGACTAGTCACTGATAAGGCAGGATTCCTCTGCTACCCTTATCACTGGCTAGCCCTCAATAAGGCGGGTGTCCAAGGATCCTTGCTCTTACCATTGACCGAGCGTAAGGCTTATTGGAGTTAAGGCAAACTTTCCCTGCTATTCTTACCTCCACACAAGTCTTATCAACGGATCAAGTTATCGCCTTTGATGGCACTCGCCTTGAACCGTTGTCAGTTTCGGGGACTTATGCTTGGATAAGGCATATGGCAAGAAATAAATGACATGGATCATCATAGTTGCATTCAATCACAACAAGCTGAAACAACAAATACCCATCATCGTTAGGTGACGTATAGACAGAAGAATATAAGAAATCGATCCATTGCATCCATATTTCCAAGAACAAAAGAAAAAATGTGGCAAATTTTTGCCACGTTGAATCTATGTTGACACCACATTTCAACTGTCTATAAACCGTTGGCCGGGGGAGGGACCATGTGTTCAACACAAACTAAAGGAAACCAACACTGACCGTATATTGGGGACACTGAAACTTGTGTGTTCAACTGTTGGATCAACTGTTGACAGACAGTTCGTACAACTGTTGATCCATTGTTGGTAGCTTGTTGAAGAGTTGTTGAAATGTTGTTGAAACCTTGTTGAAATGTGTTGAAACGTATTGAAACGTGTTGAAACGTGTTGAAAGTGTGTTGGAATGTGTTGAAATGTGTTGGACCGTGTTGAAACAGGGTATTGGACCGTGCGCAATAGCAGTTTCGGTTACGGGTCATTTGCGTTGTACGGGGGTGGGTTATAGCTGTGTTTTCCTCGTTTAAGGACTGAGCACGTTTTGGAGTACGAAGATCACATGGGCGAGCGTAAGGTTTGCGCGCGCCGACCGGGCACATGATGATTGTAGTGACTGATGGAATTGAGGGATCAGAGACTGATGATCAGAGAGAGAGAGAGAGAGAGAGAGAGAGAGAGAGAGAGAGAGAGAGAGAGAGAGTCCAAGAGAGAGAAAGAGATGTTGTAGGCTGCCGACGAACACATTTCGGGCCTCGTACAAACAAGGTTGACTTTCGGTGTCTGACGAACACATTTCGATTAAATGCTGGGCTGCCCTCGTACAAACAAGGTTGACTACTGCGGGCTGAAAATTGTCCAACACGGCGGTGTCCGACACAATTTGGCACGCAGTAGCCAACCTTCATTTTTTGTGCCCCTAAGATTGCTGTGCGTGGGGAGCCGAAGTCCACGTCACCCTGCCCTGCAACAAACACTTTTCACCACAGGTTGACAAAATTTTTGGATTTATTCTCTCACGTGTACGGAGCAGACGTGGGAGACCGTCGATTGAATGTTGGGCTGCCCTCGTACAAACAAGGTTGACTACTGCGGACCGCAAATTGTCCAACACGGCAGGGTCCGTCACATTTTGGCACGCAGTAGCCAACCTTCCTTTTTTGTGCCCCTAAGATTGCTGTGTCCCATTCTATATAAGGCGATTTGGCGTGGGGAGCCTCAGTCCACGTCACCCTGCCCTGCAACAAACAAGTTTCACCACAGCTTGACAAAACACATTGTCGTGTCATGTTACCATTACAGAGTCAGCCGCACACACCACTCAATCGCACAAAGATGAGCATTACAAATGCTTGTACAATTGTGTATCAAAAATAACAGAAATTGTGTAGTTATCAGACTGTATGGAGCATACGGCTTGCAATCCTCAGGCGGTGCACGTGCATGCAAGCACTCGCTCTCTCTCTCTCTTCTGCAAAACTGAAGGTCTTCATATCTTTCTCTCTCTCTCTCTCTTTTTTTTTTTTTTTTTCTCTCTCTCTCTCTCTCTCTCTCTCTCTCTCTCTCTCTATTATGCACCGACTGTGGCCTTCGATTTTGCATTTCCTGGTTCGAAACGTCTAAAAAAAGAACCTTTCGTTCCACCGTTTGGTCATTGCCCCGCATTTTCCCTTCCATTTCGAAATGTCGCCAAACTGTCCCTCGTTGTTCAGGGTGCGGCGCACAGACTGTCGGTGCGCCTATCCCCGTCTCCGGATGCTGTACTCTGAGGGAGAATAAACTCGATGTCGTAATCGTCATCCGTTATTGTGGTGCTTGGAGGCCCAGGCCTTTGGACAGATGGCGTGCCAGAGCGAAAGAGCGTTGCTGCCTTCTCAGCCACGGATACGGAACGGTCCAGTTTGAAGACGAAAAAACTCATTACCGTGTCTCGGCTACGGAGAGATGAGACGATTGCCTGCTTTATAGATACCAATTTTTCTATCTGCTCCGCAGCTCGTGTCGTCTTCGTTGTCTGTTCTATCTCACATTGAATGACCATCTCCGCAAAAACCAGTTGCTGCAGGGTGACGCCCAGGTTCCGGCCTTCCTTCCTCATCTGAAAAACTTTTAAGAGTGCCGTCTTGAAGGCGGGAGCGCCCCACGGATCGTCGCCGCTCCGTCTCCACGTCTTGTTCTCCTTCATCTCGGTGCGCATCTTGTTGCGAGCGGGGAGGTGGTGGTCCGTTTGCTGCGATCCGACGAGCGGAATCCCTTTTTCAGCCCAAAACCAATGTTTCAGCTGCCATGTAATCTCTCCGCGGATCGTCGTCATCATTCTGTTGCATTCCCCTATGACAGCTCGAATCCCGCACTCTGCTATGTGAGACCGCAGCCCTTCCTCTGCTGTTTCCCCTGCCAGTTTCGCCGTCACTTGCACCGCCGTGAAAAACGGGTCCTCTGTCGGGTACAGAGTTGCCTCGTTTGCCGCAGAGAACGCAAAGGCTTCGGCGACGGAACGCAACAGCTTGCCCTTTATTTTCTTCGCGAATGTGGCGCCCTCGTCCTTCGGTCCTTGCACGGCTCCGCCGCTTGCGCGCACTTTCGTTCGTGACGTTGCGATCGGTGGGAAACAGAAGACACAACGCACAGGAGAGTGTTAACAACTCAGCGCCTTGTTTTGAATACAGCACTTGCAAAATTGAAGATTCGGCTATCAGCCGTGCGTTTACAAAGACACTTCTCCGTGCGTAAAGGCGTGCACTGCGTGGGGGCACGGGATTATGTGATCGGAGTGGGAGGGGAATCAGTGCGACGCGGGGTTTTTCACCTTTTTCGGCGGCGCTGATGTGCTGTACGATTTGTCTGTCACCGACACGCTCCTCGGTGTCGCTGCCATTGCGTGTCTGCCGTTCTCCTTCTCTGCGCAGCGTCCTCGAAGGAAATGGCGAACCACCTCTTTTCGAAGCGGCGCTCTGGTCTTCGCCGGTTCTCTCGCTGGCCGACTTGCCGTCGCTGTCGTCGTCCTCATCGGTGTCTTGCGATTGTCTGCGGGAAGAATCGTTGTCGTCTCCCTCGTTTCCTGGTTCCTTGTCCTCCGCACCATCTGACTTCTCTGGTGCGGAACGGTCGTGTTCCTCCTCTTCTTCCACTTGGGGTCCGCTGTGCCTGTCGTCAGACCCTCTAATATCGATTGTCTCCACTGTTTTGTCGTCTTTGTAGGATATTCTCTTCTTTGTTCAGCGGTGCGTAGTCGCGCTTCTATCATCCCGCGATCTTTTTTCCGGGGCCCTTGGCGGACGGTTCTCGGCGCCGCTTCCGCGCTTTCCCCGGACGGGGGTCGAGGGGGGCGACTCGTTATGTTCTTTCAGCGTTGAAATCTCCCGTGCACTCGAAGGGACTGTAACTTTCGATCCGGATTTGCGGCTGCGCTTGTGCTCCGTTTTCGCAGAGGGGCCGGCGCCGCTTCTGCGATGCTCTTTCGACTGCTTCTTTTCGGCCCTCAATTTCTTCCGGCACTTGTCCTTCTTTCCCGCGGCTTTCAAAGACCTGCACAGATCCTCGTATTTTGGCCTTGGAGCCATCAACCCTTTTTTCCCACATGCATCAAAGTGGAATAAGAACCACAAGTGCGTCAGTGATGTTGTTTGTCACGCAGAGAGAGAGAGAAAAGAAGAGAGAGAGAGAGAGAGAGAGAGAGAGAGAGAGAGAGAGAGAGAGAGAGAGAGAGAGAGAGAGATTTGAAATTGCGAAATCATGCAAGTGAGCAACCTCTTTGTGCGTCAGAGTGACTGCATTTGTATTGTCAGGTGGCAGGAGATCGCATAATCTGGGAACAAAAAAAAATTATAGAAAAAAAACCATCGGAATAGTTGCCTCGTCCATCATTGCGATAAGGTTGGCTACTGTGGGCCAATCATGTCCGCACATCCCACATTTCATGTCATTTTGGCCCGCAGTAGTCAACTTTCCTCGCATCGCGTTCGGTGACCTGGACAACATCTCATTCCATGGAAGTGTTGCTCTCTCTTCTGTTTATTATGCTTTGCAACGCTCTGGCTACTTGTGAAGCCGCTAAAGTGTCGTTGCCTTTTATGACTGCAGCACAGGCACCAAGCCGGTTCACCATCGACTCGCGAGCAATTCTTTCGTTCACCGTTGTAGTTTTGATAACTTCCAGTACGTCCTTGGCCGTCAGATCCTTTGTCGCGGTTCTTCGAAGAAATTGTATTACGGTGGTAGCGATACAACACACATAAACACCACAGTCCGTGTGATTGTTCTGTTGCGGGCATTCCGCATGCACAAGTTTACTTCCTACCAGATCCCTGCATGTCACCCACAAAAAATGAACCTTTTCGGGTGTCAAAGCCTGCAAATTCGATGCCTCGTGAAGGTACTAGTGCCACAAAAGTGTTCGCAACGCCGTCCATTCGTCTCGGTTTTTTCTCTCATTGAGTCAACGACGATACCAATGGGAGGGTCGGATATGCGGCTGTCCGCAGTGACCTCCAAGAAGGACCTCGCATTCAGCAACAGAAGAAGAATCCAGTGTTTGTTACGGTTCACTGGTATCACAGTGACCGGCGCGCGTCGCAGTTCGTTGCACAGTCGATGCAATTTTTGTGGTCTCTTCTTAATTGCGTCCTCCCATCCTTTTTTCGTCAATTTCCCAAAATTTTGATAGGCGACGACCTCGGGGTGCCAGAAAGTTGTGCAGACGTGAACATAAGACCTGTCCTGGCCCCGCCCAACCTCTTCATACACAGACTGCAAATAAATGTCAATAATGTTGTCGTTCAGCCATCCGTCGTCCGACAACCGTTCAATGTCGGATTTTGATACGGGTATGGCGTGTTGCGGAGATTTTTATGTAAAAGGGAACAATTCGACCACGTCAGTGATGTCGGTCTGCTCATCTCTCGCTCTTGTCTTGTCCCCTGCTTTCCATTTTCCCATACAACAGGAAGACTGTTCCCCGCAGGACTGGGGCCACTCTGCTGCACCCTCAGTCAGTAAATCGTACATTTTCGCGCACCATGGGTCTGATAACATGTCCTGCCAGCTCTGTGCTGACCTCTGGCTGCTCGATGGCAACAACGGTTTTCCCTCCCTGGCACCATTACCCGTTTCGGTGCGCTGGTATGGCC
>BFEA01000059.1:1908578-1921905 GCA_003427395.1 Chara braunii
GCCGACCCTGTGATCGACTCGGAGTGGACCGCACTGCGGGGGGATACCATGCTGTTGTGGCGGAGCCGGCCCGACTTCTGAGATCCGAGGTTCACTCGGGCGAGGACGAGGGGTATCCCAGACCACCACCTAGGGGATGGACATGCGCTATTCACGAAAGACGTTAAGTCATTGTCGGCTTACGCTAAGGAAGACCGTCATAGTTTAGCCTTTGTGGTCGTCTTAGAAGCCACAGACGAATGGAGAACTGGCGCCATAAGAAGCCCAATTCGTGTTTTCGTTAGTTATGAGTGGAGTGCATATAGGCACCATCTTTGCGGATAGGTTTGCACCATAAGGAGTGCAAGCCTGGGGTCATCAGGCTAGTTGACAGTAGGTAACAACTAAAGTGTTTCTTCGAATGTCTTTATGTCGGAGGCGGGTACGTCATCATTCATAGAACAACAAGAGTAATTGTTTCCCAGAGGCAAGGTGGACCCCGTCTTTGGCGAAGTGATCAGTGTGTCAGTTGTTCGAGTTGGTCGCTGACTTGTATAGGTGGTAGCCGAGTTATTTGSAGATGGCATTCACAYCAAAGTTAGAGGAAAARCGTGAAGTCATCATTAAAACAATGACACTCTAACTCTGCTTGAGAGTTGGGGCGCTCATATTCCGTGCTAGCAGTCAGTATRGGGMRGAATGAAAAAAAMTTGGCAACGCATCTCATCCAGTCGAAAAAKTCGTGACGGTCCAGCCGTCTGGCAGGCAGAGTGAAGATATTTTAGTCAGACGCCACTTGAGTGTCGCCTTGTGTATTGGTCATGTTTTGATCTTTTATTGATAGGTGTTGTTTGAAGCCAAGTCAACCTTTGTCGTATGCATGATTGTATTACATATAAGTTGATTTTGGAAGATAAGTCAACTTGCGTTGACCTGAGTCTTTTTTTTGAAAGGGTTTGTCTGAGTGACTCTTGATTGTTTTCGAAAGAAGGGACTAGGATTGTTGGAAGTCTTCCTTACGCTTGGAACGTCACGTCCTAGTCGACCGACGTCGGTCCGATTCCTGGGAGATCAGCGCCCCAGGGACAAACGACGTTCGGGTCCACTTTGGCGTTTAACTATGCGTACCTATGCTACAGCGAACGAGCAAACGCCCTCGGCCGCCTTATCTCTGCAACTGCATTATAAAAGCTTTCGCATGTGGGTCGGTAGCTCGGTAGGGATACACCCCTAAGGGTGGTGACAGCCCCTTAGGGAAGGTAAGTTATGCCCCGCGGAAACCTATCCTGTCGTAGGGGACCGTGGGATGTACAGCTGGCGCACTCGGGCGGAGCAGTAACGGGTCGACGCGGGTTACCGTGTTGTCCCAAAGCTGTTTCTAAAAAGTTGGAAAGCTAAGTCTCTCCCGCGTGACGAGGCCGGGAGGGTCCTCGCTCATGCGGGGGCCGATGTGCGTGACAGGTGGCGCTGTTGCCGGGGATAACGGCAAACTACCGTTGTCCCTGGTGGAACGACACTCGGGAATGAAGCAAGTGAAAGATTGTGCCGTAGTGGTTATCTAAGAAAAAAGGTTAGTAATCTCCGAGCCTCTATAAATGTAAGAAAGGAACCTTAATAGATGTCACCAAAACTCCTAAGCTGATTTATTGGGTTTATGTTTCTGGATGGACGGTGCCGCAGGACGTCGCGACAACATCGACGATGGGAGGAACGACATTCAAGAATTGGCACGGGTCATCCGGCAGTCGCAGCGAGAGCCCTACCCCAAGATTGATGTTCCATTGTTCGATGAGAATCATGCCTCTTCTTGGGCAAACAAGTTTGAGCAACTCGGGTATAGCAACAAATATACGGATGAGAAGATGCTTCGCATGGTTAATAGGTATTGTCAGGTGGAGTACCGAGATGAGATCGATGAGCTGGTGCGAATCTCCCGTAATTGGCCAGATTTTAAGGCGCGGTTATTGGAGAAGTACCAGCTCGGCGATCGGTTACTCGACCTGCGAGATTTGAGGCCGGTGGATCGTAAGAAGTTTGGTACTACCAAACAATTCTTATCGGAGTTTGGGCGTGTGGGTCGCCTAAACTTGGATTTATCCGATAAAGATCGCTGCCTCATCTTCCTTGATAACTTCAACGACGTCGAACAGTCGAAGTTGGTTAAAGGGATGCAAGGGAGGTATGACTGGACTAAGGTCCGACAAAATGCGCTGGTGGGGAAATTCGACGATATCCTCTACCGGCTGTTGAGGCAACAAAAGGAGGAACGGGAGAAGGTGAAGCTGGGAGAGGTAAAGGACAGTGAGATCTATAAAACTTTGACCTGCATGAGAGAGATGATGGAAGGCATGAAAGAGGAAAGGCTGAAGTTTCAAGTCATACTGGCCAAAGAGAAAAATAGTAAGAGGAAGGGGAAAGAGCCGGTGGTAGAGGAAAGTGATAGTTAGAGCGAGGAGGAAAAGGAACCGCCTCGTAAGTTGACAAAGGCGGAGAGGAAGGTCTTGAATCAAATTCGAGGTGGACAGGGGACCTCCCGTAAGCAGGGAAAGAATGGCGGAGAAAATAATCAAGGATGGAATGGCGGTGCTGGCGGTGGTTCGTCTGGACAAAATTCGCAGGATCAAGGGCAGTTCCAACCACAGGGTGAAAGAGGCCGCGGTCGAGGCTGTGGGAACGGACAACGAAGCCGTTGGGCGTGGCAGCAGAAAGCCACATGTAACTATTGCGCAGAAAAGGGCCATATTATGCGGTTTTGCCAACTCCTGTCAAGAGATGAGAAGAAAGGAATTGTCTTCACCACGATACGCGGTGAAGTCTTTGATTACGAAGGGAATTCAATCGACCCAAACATTGAAGGGGGTATGAGGAAGGAGGCATTTCGCCGAATGGGTCGTCCCCTGCCTGCGACGTTCCAGATTGCTTCTTCTGAAGAAGCGCAGCTGGTCGAGGTCGAGGAAGTCATGGCTTCGTTACATATTGACGACTCGCCGACGGAACCAGAAGGGTTTAGGGAGCAAGTGGTAGAACGAGCACAAACCATCACGAGGCGGCTTGCCCGATGCCGTTACTCTATTGTCCGACTTTGCGTGGACATGGAGGAAGTCTGGCCTGGATTACCGAATGTCTTTCTCTTCGGCGAATGGGGTGATAAAAGGGAAGATGCGTCTGGCCAATGAGGGACGTCTGCTCCGAGAGAAACATTACAAACTGGGCCAATAGTAAGCACGATGCGACCTAGGCTTGTGCTAAAGAGGAGTGCCCCAACTGTAACCGTGCAGACTCGGATGCGGCGACGAAACGAGCAGCTTCAGAAGGAAAGAGAGTCTGAAAAGGCAGTCGAAGAAGAGCCTATCCCCGTTAGTGAGAACGATGAGGATAACGAGGATGAGAAGTTGCGGGCCGAAGAGGAAGAACGGCATCGTCGTCATGCACTGAAAAGGGAGCCAGAGAAAAGGAAGACTGAAGCAAGCGAGGAAGAGTCGCGAAAGAAGAAAAATATTTACTCGATCCCCGTGGAGCACGGGGTCGATATCGAGCGACTCGTCGATAAGATTCTGGAAAGTCAGCGCGACTTGGTCACGCTGAAGGAAATTTTAGCGGTATCGTCGAAGATTCGAGAAGAGTTTAAATAGCGGATGACTCGTAAGAGAGAGAATCATGACTATTAAGCTCGGCGAAGTCATTCCGCCGGAGGCTAACTGGTCCCCGCCTGGGACAAAGATGGATTGACGAAATGTGTCGACCAGCCATATGAAGGTCCAGATTGGACAGCAGGAGTACTCGGCACTTGTGGATGATGGAGCCGAGATGAACATCATTCGTGAGCGCCATGCCATCGAAGCTGGGTTGAAGATCAACCGAGATGACTATGGGTTTTTGGTGGGAGCTAGTGGATCAACTCCATTTTGCGGAACAGCCAGTGGCGTTCTCGTCACGATCGGAAAGGTCAAGGTCCGTTCGTATTTCTACGTGTTACCTAGAGTGGAACATGAGGTGTTTCTGGGAAGGGCATTCCTATGTCGATAGGAGAGCATCATTATTAACAAGCATGATGGAACCATGTTTATAATCCTTTGTGATCTTGTCTGCGGTTATTACGAAGTGGTCAAGTGTGCGAACACTGGACCCTATTGCTCGCGGAACCGGCTGAACCCGGAATCCTATAGCTTCCCGGAGTCAGAAAAGTTGAGACGGGAGAGGGAATTGTTAGGGGAGGAGCCGAATGCTCGTGAGTTCTCGCTGACCCTGCCTGATATTGGGCAGGCAATCGATTTTGTGTCGACACATGCGGCGATTGATCCAAATGTAGTGCAAGCCTTGACGGAAATCATCACGGACACCGGAAGCGCAGGAACTATGCGCCTCGTTTACTCCCCGTCGGAGGGGAATAAGGGAGAAGATCAGGAATTGCCCTCCACCCGACAGGGTCGTTTTTTAGAGGACGCATGCTTGACACCGGCGCCAAACGTAAGTACAAGAAAGTAGGCGTGAAGGCGAAGCCGGTACCTGTTCTGATTACTCAAGAGGAGGAAGTTTATTATCATGAGGAGCGCGAGTGGATCAGAGAAATGAAAGAGAGAGGTGAAAAGGGGCCATGTCGGTTAACCAAAGAAAGAGTGGGAAGTATGATCATTGGGGAGGAGGACCTCCTTACTGAGCAGGAAAAAAAATATATCATCGATATATTGAAGGAGGAACATCTCTCCTATGTGTTTGATGATGATGAGCGAGGAAGGCTGGATGTCGATAAAATCCCGATGATCAGAGTTTATACTGTACCACACGAACCATAGAATATAAGAGGGCCACGTTATTCGAATCCGGCGGATCACCGTAAAGTGGTCGCGTATCTCGATGGAAAGATCCGGACAAAGGTTGCAGATTATTCTTATGGGCCATATGCATCTCCATGGTTCTGTTTCATCAAACCGAATGGTACTCTGTGATGGATTCAGGACCTTCAGAAGCTGAATTCAGTGACAGTGCGAGATGCAGGTGGACTCCCACATGCGGACCTACTGTCGGAGTCTTGTGTAGGGAGGTCTATCATCACCCTGATCGATTTATATTCCGGGAATGATCAATTTCCCATTTACACTGCGGATCGGCCCAAGATGGCGATGCATACTCCTCGCGGGTTTATCCATATGTGTGTGGCACCGCAGGGGTGGACAAATGTCGTTGCCATTGTTCAGAGATATATGACGAGGGTTATGCATCCTTATTTTCCTAACATAACTTCGCCGTATATTGACGACTTGGCTATCCCAGGGTCTCATACGAAAAACCTAGCGGAGGTGTTCTCGGGCATTCGCCGATTTGTCTGGGAACATATCAATGATGTGGTGAAAGTTCTTAAGAGGTTGAAAGAGTTTAATCTCACAGCTAGTGGGATTAAGTCTCGACATTGTATGAAGAGAGCAGTGATCTTGRGATTCCTTTGCGATGRRAAAGGTCGCCGGCCGGATGCGAAGAAGACTAATAAAATTTTGGAATGRCCGACCYCTTTCAAGTCAATCRCGGATGTGCGAAGTTTYCTCGGAACTTGTGGATTTTGGCGCATCTTCATCCGCAGGTTTGCCGCCAGAGTGGAGCACTTGCGAAAGCTTGTGCGCAAAGGCCAGAAGTGGGGATGGGGTYCGAAGYAGCAAGCGGYCGTGGAAGACATAAAGACTGAGTTCCGTGAGGGCGGATTGATCCTTGGAGTTCCTTTTTTTGACGATGATGAAAAGCGTCCTTTTGTTATTGAGACTGATGCGGGGTCCACAGCCCTAGGAGGGGTCTTGATTCAGAAGGATGCTGAGGGGCAGGAAAGGCCTCTTAGATTTGAGAGCAGGATTCTGAATGTTGCTAAGAGGAACTATTCCCAGTTCAAAAAAAGAAACTTTGGTCGTGCTTCACTGCTTGCGCATCTTTCGGAATTATGTGTTCGGTAGACGCTTCATCCTGCGGGTGGATCCGACTGCATTGGCTTAATTCTTAAGGAATTATTCATCTGCTGATCCCACCACTGCACGATGGTTGACTTATATTTGGATGTTTGACTTTGAAATCGAGCGGATTTCGGGGAGTCAGAATCGTGCTGATGGGTTGAGTCGGGTTGAATGGGACCCAGAGGCGGATCAGGCGGAAGAATCAGTTTCGGTCGATGCCTTTCTGAAGGAAGAGGAGGCGCGATTGAGTATTAACACTCTTACCTACCTGACTGGTGCAGCCACTCGGCATGGAAAATCGATATCGAATGCTCCTGCCTTTCACGAAGTACGTCCAGAACTCGTGGAGGAGGAACCTTTCATCGAAGAGGACCCATGGGGCGAGCAGACCGCAGAGGAAATGATGAGGCTGACTTTGACCGGTGACATCGACCTTATGCTTGATCCGCTAACGATTGAATAGGGCCATATGCGGGCTGATGACGCTTTCTAGATCGTTGGAAGGATGTCATATATCATGAATTTGTTGGTTCACGAGGATCGCTTGAGGTTAATGAATGTGGAGGAAGGAGGCGGTGAGGTCAAAGAAGCGTTTAAGGAAAAGGAGTACGAAAGGGAATATAAGAAAATAGGCATGTGGTTGAATAGGGAATTGGGCGAAAGTGAGGTTGATCCGGTTGTGCGAGAGAAAAACAAAAGATTAATTGTTCGTGACGGTCATCTCTTTAAGAAGGTTGCTGATGGTGTCCCAAAGAGGGTGGTATGTGGGATCTCTCGGCAGTTGGATGTGATTGCTGCCCTGCATGATGGGGTAGCCGGCGGACACAGATCTGCGCGGGTAACTTTGAACAAGATCCAACGTCTTTATTTTTGGGAAGGGATGAGCAAGATGGTCATTGACTTTTGTAAATCTTGTTTCACTTGCCAGCAGAGGTCTAACATCCGCTACCTCGAGCCCCTGAATCCACGTTATGTGGCAGAACCACGTGCGGTGGTGCATTTGGATCTTTTGGTAATGCCACCTGGGATAAATGGATACAGATACATCTTTGATGCACGGGACAATTTGACTGGGTTCGTTGATGGTCGTGCCATTCGCGAACGTACTGGATCGGTCTTGGCAGAGTGCATTGAGGAATATTACCTCCGTTATCCATTTGTTCAAGAGGTTGTTATGGATCGAGGAGGCGAATTTCGAGCAAAGGAGGTGCAAACGCTTTTAAAGAGACTTGGGGTGAGTTTCAGTTATACGACGAGAGCGCATCCCCAGGCCAATGCACCCGTGGAACGAGGACATACCACCTTGTCTAACTTGTTGGCTAAATGGTGCAAGGGGAAACCATAAAGATCGTCAATTTATTTGAGGGCAGCCTTTTTTGTTGAGAATGTTACCATCAAGTGAACAACCGGGTATGCTCCCGTCACGTTATGGTTTGGACGGCATGCGACTTTTCCGATTGAGAGTTTCCTGACCACTTGGCAGAAACAGGACGTGGAAACAAAACTCTCAACAAAAGAGTTATTGGAATTGAGGGCAAGACAGATCATAGTGACTGAAGAACGGATTGAAGACGCGATTGTCTCTACTTCTGAAAACAGGCAGGCTGATAAGGAAAGATGGGGCAAGAGGCCACGTGTACGAAAAAAGTCGTTGGAAGTGGGAGACATCGTCTTGTTGTATGATATGTCGCTAGAAAAACAGTGGTCCAGAAAACTAGACAGTCGGTGGCTAGGACCATATCGGATCACTAGGAAAACAGAACATGGGGCATATGAAATAGAGGAATTGGATGGATCTCGGAGTAGAAATTGGGTATCGGGTGCACATCTACGGAAGTTTATCCCAAGAGTTTAGTGAAAACTTTTAGAAAGGAAGGGTAAAGGAGGTAATTGGTGGCATCAATTTTGGTAACCTTCTTGCTTGTTGGTTCTGACTTTTGTCAAGAAGTGTATTGTGAAATAGCTGATGGATACTTATATTGTTGAAGTGTTCATCATATATGAGAAGGACTGAAAAAAAAAAAAAAAAAACGTGGAATTCTTATGGGACTCCGTGTATGTGATTATGAATGTAAGAATTCGTCAGTGCGAGTCTAAGGGGGATGATTTGTACTTGAGTTATATGCCTGACTGGATTAACATGCGTTTATTCGTCATGCATGTGATTCAAATATTTATCTTACCTTATGACTTGACTCTGTGTTAATTGCCATGCAATGAGGAATCCTAATGTTGTGAGTCTCGTAGACGGTAGTGAGGCGTGCGCCGGAACTTTGTTTCAGATCCATAGCGGGATGTTGTCATTTTTCCTTTCGAGGGGGATGGGTACACTATCGTCGAAAGGGAGGAAGGTGGTAATATGTTTGTTGAAATTTGGCTTGTGAGGGTGGCGATTACCGCTCGCCATGAGGGGAAGATTGATCACCTTTTCTTTTGTAGTGCATGGGGTCGCCTCGACTTTATGGCCGGGTCTGATCAGCTTAGGTCATAAGGGAGGGGTAGTTCAACCTTGCAGGTAGGGTAGTAACGGATGTATGACACTGGAATCGGAGGGAAGGTGGTGAGGCTCGAGTCTAAAGCGGGGCTCGACGTCGAGATGTTATCCTCCATGGATTACACCACTCCTCAACGCATTCACAAAACATGTAGGAGATAAATCATGCATGGTGATTAAGTTGGAGTGGGAATTAGCCGGATTGGATGAGGACTTCTGGAAGCATGATTTCTCTCTGGGATCGTACCAACACATGCTGTAGTATAGTGTGAGTACCCTTGTGTTTCCTGGGGTGCCCGGGTTAAACTCCTGACAGCGAGAGACATGCTGAGGTGTTGGGAATGCACCCCCATGGACACGAGAGGCCCAGGTTAAATTCCTGGCAGTATGTGCTGTGTGACGAAAGACTCGCAGGGGGTTAAGCCTGACGAGACCTAGACAGGGGGTTATAGCCTGAAGAGAGTCCCAACAGGGGGATAAGCCTGACCCATCTATGAGAGACAAGAAGAGAGAATGAGTGGTCGCCAGTGGGATGACGCTGGGATCATTCTTCTGAAATGTTCTTGTAACTCCTCAGGTTGGATAAAGCCAACGGTGGATTCCAGGTTCCGGGGAAAGACCCGCCGGAGGTTAATTATGGCCCCATTCCAACTCGTGACTGAATGAAAGTGCCTTCGAAGGAAGGTTCGAAAGAATCAAAAGGCTTGAAAGTAAGCCTCTGTATGTTAAAGGCTTGAAAGTAAGCCTCTATCTGTTTAAGGCTTGAAAGTAAGTCTCTGTTATGATTAAAAGTAAGTCAATGTTTGACGTATTGTGAGTAATGAAATATGCATGGAGTATTTCATAGAAGAGTATCCAGGTGATTATAAAAGGAAGAAGGATGAACGACGGAAACGTCACTTTTCATGAGTGAGAATGCAAGATTTAGATTAATTTCAGTTATAATGCAATTATGTGATATAATTGGTGAGATCTTATAAAGACTTCCTCTTGTATTGCTTATGATAAGTGACGGGGACGTCGCTTAATGGGGACGTGGAAGGGTGTCGGGACAGAAACCCCTGTAAGGGTTTCTGCCCGAGTTTTTCAAGGTCAGACGCTATCCGACTTTTTGTTGGATTGGGAGACATGATGAGATTGACGTTGCCAAAGTTTATTCAGACCAAACCTATAACTGAGGGACCTAAAGCCTGACATTGTTGGCGTAGGACGTCGTTGACATGTGACGTCATCGACGTTTGTTCGGAGCAGCTGCAGTCGGTAGTACGATCGGTCGTCCGCGGTTCTCGACAAGGCCGCAGGGGTGCGTGGTTGTGGAAAGACTAGAGCTAGACATAGTCTACCTAAAATAGGGCCGCGACGCAGAGGGGAAAAGGGAGTTTTATTTTTTTATGGGACGTGGGGGTTGACTTCGAGCCAGAGGGGGCCGGCAGGTCGATGTCGCGGCCTACCCGTTGGGTGACCCCTAAGCCGTGGATGGGCAACCATCCACGGGGGAGCGGCAGATAAGGCAGACAGGTGGGGCCTGCTGTGCTACAGGCTGGAGGGGACTGCTGGGCACAACTCTTCACAAACAGGAGTTGCTCCTTTTGGAGCTGGCATTTTCATAAGGCATCCGAGCGCGGTCGAACTCGGCCGATCGATCATGAGATCTCGTGGCTGAGATCAGCCGCGCGGAGCTAGTATGACCCCTGTGCAAGGATGACACGCACAAATCGAGAACTGGTTCGAGTCTTTTTTTTTTGGTTCCCAATTGGGATTGAACTTGGATCTGATCCAGCGGCCTACCTCAGTTGGTAAGGCACGCAAGTAGCATTCAAGAAGTTATGGGTTCAATCCCCATTGGCCTCATGTACCTTCCTGGGCAAGCTTGGTGCCCGCCACCTAGAGATATGTCGTTGGTCCCCCCGAGTGGCATTGAGCAGAGACTGCTGATGTTCATAGGGGGAGGGGACCGGAGGGGAGACACAGTGACTGGCCCAGACAATAGGCTTGGTCCTGATGCTACAGGCTGACCCCTGGTTGGTATCGCCCACCTGCTGTAGCAGGTATCGCACCTGCTGGTGGGTGCATCTCCCGCATGTTCCTTCGTTGGAGGCTTGGGCACGGATGTGGCTGCTATAGGGGTTCCCAGTAATACGAGAAAAAAAAAAAACAAAAAAAAAACGGATCTGCATCATATGAGACATGGCTGAAAAGCCACAGGGAGTGACGTGACCGTTGGCTTAGGCCAACGGAGAAAAAAAAAAAAAAAAAAAAAGGGAGGGAATCAAAACACCACATGGCGTAAATGGAAGTGATTGGGCCACTTAAGTCCCCAATGCACTTGAAGGTGCCCGTTCTGAACGGGAAACCGTTTTTAGGTAGGTCTGTTTTTTCCCTTTTATTTATTTATTTATTTAGACTCCTTAGATTTTCTTTCAGATTGTTTTTTTTTTTCCCTCTTTTCCTTAGCCCTCCCCTCCTAACGTCCTGGCAGTGGACAGCTGCGCCCGTTCTTATTTCGAAACAGGCAGTAGTTGTCCACCATTGCCCGAGCCAAGAGCTGATGGCGCCCAGGTGCGGGCGCGCAAAGAGGGAGAGTGACCTTACCTGGCGGCCGTTGGTTCACGATAGCAGCAGCCAACAGGTAAGTCATGCAAGTCGAGCAGCCCCTTTGGCTCTGTGCCCGTTCACTTACTGAACAGGCTGCAGAGCGTCGCCTGCACCCAGCCCCGTGGGAGTCCGGGTACGGGCGCGTTGGGCAAGAGGGGGAGACCCCTCTGAGCTTGACTCTAGTCCGACACTGTGAAATGGCTTGGTGAAAGGAGGCAGCTCGTTTTGAAAAACGAGCTGCCCTTTTCAGAAAGAAAAAAAAAGAAGAAGAAAGGGGGAAAAAGTTGTGCACCTGGCTGTGGGTGCAGCACAGGTGCGCACCCTGTGGGATTGGACAGGCAGATGCCTGTTCGAAGTGAACAGGCTTCTGCACATGGCTGGATTCAACCAATTTAAGGCCAAATCCGGCCTGAATGACAGATTAGGTGCGGTACCTGAGCCTGGGAGTGGTTTTCTCCACCCAGAGATCAAGTTTCAGCCCTTGATCGTGATGCAGATCAAGGGCTGAGCTCAGATCCGAGTTTTGGCTGGGGCAAAGTGGCTGCCTCAGCCACTTCTCTGGCTATAAAAATAACCTCCAGCCCCAGCAGCCAAGCATTCTTGGCAGCAGTGCTGGGCTCTTACTGGTGAGATTGTTGGCTGGCTGCGGAGAAGTGAGGCGGAGCGGAGCTGCTGGTGGCGGAGGAGGAGGACTGCAGGAGGAAGGGGAAGGTGGCCATAGCTGTAGAATGCAGCCATAGCCGCCGTCACAGCGAGGAGGAAGGGAGGAGGTGCTGGAGGTCTGCAGGAAGGGTGAAAGGAGAAGGTGGAGGCTGCCATAGCCACCACCTTGGTGAACAGTGGAGCGCAGGGGAGGTGTTGTCCGCGCGGTGCGGCCGCGACGGCACTAAATGAAGGTGACGAGGGAGCACTGCCAACCCTTTTTGCGGTAACGTCGGCCATAGCTGGACCTGTGTGGGGAAGGTGCTGCCTGCACGGTGCGGCGGCGGCAGACTATTTTTGTTGCGGTGTGGGGAAGGTGCTGCCTGCACGGTGCGGCGGTGGCAGACTATTTTTGTTGCGGTGCAGGGAAGGTGCTGCCCGTCGGGCATGGTGGCGGCATATATTTTTGGTAGCAAATCAGAGAAGGTGTTGCCTGTTCAACGCGGTGTTGGCAGCCATTTTTTATGAGGTACAAGGGTGATGTTGCGCCGCCTTGCGACAACCACAACACGTTCAGATGGTAGCGTGAAAGCGCTGCTGAGATTTTGCGACAACAACGCCGGGTTTGGCGCCGGTAGTGAGGAAGTGCTTCTGAAAATTTGCGGCAGCAGCATTGGGTTTGACGACGGTGGTGCGGTAGCGCTGCCAGTTTCTCGTGGTAGAGGTGGCAATATTTTTACACTGACTATATAAGGCGGCGTTTGGGCATTAGCGCAGGGAAGGTACCGCGAAGTGGTGGTGCGCTTGAAAGTGGTGTGAGTGCGACGCCGTAGTGGCACAGTGAAATTGGGGGTGTGCACCGGCGACGCTGTCAGATCACTGGGAGATGATTGGGTGCTGAGAGGGTATCGCGTCAAGCGATCGTTCTAGAAAGTAGTGTGGATCGTTTTGCGGGCGACTCATTGTGACGATTGTCTTCGTTGGAGTGTGATTTTACACGGTCTTCTCGAGTGGGCCGTTTTTTTTTAACTTCATTCAAGGTCCGTTGTTTGACTCAGACCCCTTCACACTTGTGTGAACCCACACTTGCTTGGCGCTATTCTTTGAATGTTCACTGGATAGGTAGAGAAGATGTGTGTTTGCGTGTGTGAATGAAAGTCTGACGTGAGTGTGAATTGCATTGTTTTCCTTTGAACTTGTTGTTTGATCTGATGTGCAGGTAGGTAGAAGAAAGCTTGAAAACAAGATTGGCCATGTCAATGAAAATGGGGACAGGGTGCTTGTCTTCTATCTCTTGTTTGCATATTTGTCACAAGAGAGAAAATCAGTTGACGATGATAAAAGGAACGATCACACACACAAAAAAAAAGAAACTTAATCGGACATGGACTCGTTCCAGATGTTACCCATTATTTCCCGAATGACCACCTTTCTCTATGCCCGTCTGTCTAAACGCTTTTCTTTTCTGTGATCTTCTTCTTCGTCCAGGTTCACCTTGACGTCAGGCGGTAAGGGGTTGATCGTCTGCTGTGGTAGAGGCGTTCCCTTTCCCTAGGAGGCATCTGAGGCGGGGGTTCGTTGCCTTAGGGGCCGACCCTGTGATCGACTCGGAGTGGACCGCACTGCGGGGGGATACCATGCTGTTGTGGCGGAGCCGGCCCGACTTCTGAGATCCGAGGTTCAC
>BFEA01000059.1:1935249-1967297 GCA_003427395.1 Chara braunii
GAGAGAGAGAGAGAGAGAGAGAGAGAGAGAGAGAGAGAGAGAGAGAGAGAGAGAGAGAGAGAGAGAGAGAGAGAGAGAGAGAGAGAGAAAGAAGCGTGGGGAGATGGGGTCAAGGAATACACTTCACGGAAAGCTTTGGGATTTACCAACACCTTGTACTCGAGCGCGCTTTTGGCCATGTGCCAGGGCAGGTCGTGTCGTGAGTGCTCCGGAGCTGTTTGTGTAATTGTTTTGAGCCCTGCAAAAAAAAAGGAAAAAAAAAAGAAAAGAAAAAGAAAGAAAAAAAAGAAAAAAGAAAAAAGAAAAAAGAAAACAGATTTTTTTTTTTTTTTAGGAACTGAACATCCACGTGCACCAAGGCAAGAGTGGTGCATCAAATTTCGCTTTGGTCCCTGGGAGTGCAGAAGAGGCTTTGCGAAAAACTGGAGGGGCATGACCCCAAGCAGCTGAAAAAGCAGGGGTGTGTCGAAAAGTATCATGTTTTTTCATTTCAACGTGGACCATTTCTGGATCTGCGGGCATCATCCTTGCACAGGTTGTGGATCTGGCTGAAAGCTTGGCGCCTGACCAAGACGAGTCATAGGTGTCGCATCCTCGTGGATGTCGTGTTCCTCGTCGAAGGTTTACACAGCATAGAGCGTCGGGTGACCGTTGTCGCTCGAAAACTCAAAAGTGACCTGCGAAGTACGAGAGGCGGCGGCCGCCTTTCACTTTCACCGACAGCCTCCCTGTGGCATCGGAGCCCGTGATTGCTGAAACGAATCGGACCATTGCCGTATGATATTTCGCGGGAAGGCATGGGATATTATTGCTCGTTTGTTCCAGGAACAAAAGGGGGTCCGCCTTAGAGAGAGTAGGAATACGTTGCGTTGGATCGGAATTTCTCACTTCCGACGCAGCGGCCCCAGCAGGTGATCTTCGCCATAGGCATTGAATTTGGTTGCCATCGGAGCTAACTGTGTTCTTTTTCGCTCTCGCAGAGCGAACCCGTGTCCATTGCGAATAGTCTGCAGCGCAGTGGGGTGGCTCGCTGAGGCGCGCCATGTGCCGGTGAGGGAAGAGGCTAGTCTGGTCTGCCGTGGTAGCTGCTGTGCACTTCATCGTGCTGCCATCACCGCGAGAACTACATCTACTGTTTTATTCAGCGCGTAGCCTTGTTCCTCTCGCTGCAAACGCTGTTGCTCGCCTGATCCTCAAATTCTAGTTGCGCCGCCGACTTGTCAAGTGGACCGTCTCTGTCTGTTCAAAGAATTCCATAGCCCTTCCGCAAGATGGGGAGGGCGGATAAGAACCTGAAGAAAGGCTCGGTGAGTGCTTGAGACGATGAATGGCAAGTCTTGGTGTGTGGAGGTATTCAGTCTTGGAACAAGTGAGCAGGTGTCCTCTCTCTCGCGCTGTTTTGCGCTCTCTCTTCTCTTGGGAGCTGTCTACTGTCTCTCCGTGTGTCTCTCGCTCTCTCTCCTCTTGGTAGCTGTCCAGTGTATTAGTTGCCTCCTTCCCTCCCCCCTTGGTTTGTGAAGAAAGTCTCGGGTGAGTGCTTGCGACGATGAATGGCTTCGAGTGTTGCTGTGTGGAGGTACTCAGTTTTGGACCACGTTTGAATGTGTACACTCCCACGCTCTGCGTCTTTCACTGGGTCTCCTCTTGGGAGTTGTCCACTCTGTGTCTTTTTCGGTGATTGATGTTGTCTGTCTCTGATTGATATTGTCTGCAGCTTTGTCACGATTTCCGTACCAGTGGACTAACTTTCGTAGACCAGCCGGTCTTGGATCTCCTGAGTATATATATTGTCTGCGCCTTATCTGAGCTTGTACTTGCTTGTCGCTAGTATTCATAATGACTGTGTTGTCATAAGTGTAGTGTTCGCCTTAATTGAGCTTGTACTTGCTTGTCGCGGGCTTGGGCATGGTTATCCTATGTATTCGTCCTGATTTCTTTGGAAGCAATATATCAGTGTACGTTGGTATTACTCTATGGCCTCGGTGACACGGTTCATGTATCCATGCGAGTGAGTAATCTTTAGCACAGAGTTTATTATGTCGGTGTGTTTTTGCCCTGGAAGTAGGGCAATTAGGGAGTCGTCCGTTGAAGATCGAAATTTCACAGCGATAATTCAGTTGGCCCAAATTTCAATCGTCTTGTTACGCGCGCCTGGGAGAGTTTACATGTATTCTTCCCCGAATAGAACGGCCGGTTATTATCGCTGTATCTACGCTGGAAGTTGCACCAAATTTATCTATAATGACAGGGCGTTCTATTCGGCTGAGGACTGCTCTCTCATCGGGGGAGCCTGTCACATTTTAATGTGCTATAATTTTCGACACTGGTCACGGTGAACTAAGAATCGTCTTTTTTCAGGTGGTCTTTCGTTTCTTGTGTCGTCTCCCAAACACTACTGCAGCTGACGTGCTCTTCCCTCTCTTTGAAAGTCTACCCATGGTCGGTTATGACGTCGTCTGCATTAGGTTTTCCTTTCCCCTCCGATTCACTAGCATCAGTCTGACATGGCACCTGCGGTCGAAAAATAAAATGTAAACCCTGGAGGCGAGATCGACGGGCCACGTGTGTTGGGTGGGAAATTCTTCCCTCTTTAGTAGGAACACCTTTCCACGTTCTGCTGTGGACTCTGGTACTGTTCTCCATAGGACTTGTGGTGTGGTGCCGTACTCCATAAAGACTCGTGGTGTGGTGCCGTACTCCATGGGACCTGTGGTGCTCTACTCCATGGGACTTGTGGTGCTTTACTCCGTGGGACCTGTGGTGCTTTACTCCGTGGGACCTGTGGTGTTTTACTCCATGGGACTTGTGGTGCTGTGGCACTTATGGTGCTTTAGTTCATGGTACTTGTGGTGCCGTACTCTGTGGGACTTGTCGTGCTGTACTTCATGGGATGTGGTGTTGTACTCCATGGCACTTGTGGGCTGTACTCCATGGGACTTGTGCAGATTGGGTAGAAATCAGAAGCTTGTTTGAGTAGGATTTATTTTTCACGGTAGATTTTCTCCGTGTTTAGGGTAGTCAACGCGTGTTGTTGTTTGTCGTTTTTCTAACTCTCGAATGTTGTGGTTGATTCTGTTGTGTGTGCGCGCTTCTGGTGGTCTCGCTCGCTCATGTGGTCTGTTGCTGCGCGGGGCGTCTCTGGACAATTTGGCTTCACAATTTTTGCAATTGATTCGCTCTGATAAAGGTGGCCGTCGAGACGAAAGGTACGCGGTCATCCGATTTTAAACGTGAACGTTTTGTATGTACTAGTCTGTGCGAATGGAAGAAATAATTTGACGTTTGGATTGCTCGTGTCCACGAGTAATAATGTCAGTTCTTTCGTCGCTAACCACTGGGTGCAAATTGTTGATTGCCGCGAGGTGTCGATCATGGTGATGAGACGTGTGTATTTGTATGAGGTGGCTGGTATGGCGGTGGATGAAATAAGGCACCACTGAGACTCCTCTCACGAAGGTGTGGATTCATTTGGCATTTGCTTCCGCACTTAGATAAAAAAACTTTGGCTGGCGGATTGATTATCATCGTCTTTTCGAAAAGCGACGAAACATCGATCCTAGATTATGAAGATGGGGCCGTATCGAATATTATGGTAGCGCTGGAGCTGAGCTTGTCGATGTGTCGAATCGAGGATTATAAGATTATAATAGCGGTCGAGCCGAGCCTGACAGATGGAACTCGCTTACGAATTTCTAGATGAAAGATGCGCTATGGGTTTGTTTGACCACGATGGCAATGCGGAACGGGAGCTTTTTTGTTAATTCAAATTGATTGGTATCGATTTAGGGTTTATGCTATGTGGTGTATGTGTTTTTTTGCCGGAACTCGTCATTCGAAGAGAACGCCCGGTCTTTGCAGCTGTATTTGCCCAACTTGCAGTCCAGATGCACGTATAGTGACCGGGCGTTCTACGCTGGTGAAGGCGGTAATCGCCGGTTGGCTGAAAGTGTACGCGCTGTCGCCTTTCGTTACCTCTTATAGGTGTTTGGAGTGGGCTTTAAGGTAAGGAGGGATCGTTCGAATGGGTGGGCGTTTTCAAGTGAATCTGTTCGTTTCTTTGTTTGCGTGCACTTGCCAGTTTCATACTCATGTTATCTGACCTCGTTACCTGTCGGTGTAGACAACCAGGGTTCATCTCTCGTCCGATAGTTTGGCCTCTTTGCGACAAATTATTTTTTTGAAGTTGTCAAGAGCGTCGAACTCGTCAGCGCGAAAGGAAAATCAGTGCAGTGACGCGTTGTATCAGGTGGCGCTGTCTTCGCACGGCTTCGGGCTTGCGTCGAAGCTGTAATCGCCGCGGTCAGTCTACCTGCCGGCGGCCAGGTGAACAATTCCGTATCATATTGGTTGCTTGGCGGTCCGCAAGAAACTACTGCAGATTACCGTCTTTACCCGAATTGAAAGCCCGATACATTATAGCTGTACTTGGGCCCACGTGTAGTCTAGATCCATCGATGAGGACGGTGTTCTTCTGGTGAAGAAAAACTCCATAGTCTAAGAATGATTGACTGTGCGCAAGTGTTCTTGTAGCTGATCATCACAAGTGTTCTTGTAATGAATCTAGACGAGTTCATCGACATGGAGTGGATCATAACATGTGGATTTAATCTAAACTCGTTCGTAGACATAGTGGATTGAATGTGAAAAACGGTGTATGTTCTCTTGTACAGCATAGGAACGTACACAATGATACGTACGGAAGTTATATGGACCCTCTGTTCGGGTTCTGTGTTTGTCGAAGGGTATTTTTTGGGGGAACAATCTCGGCTGAATTTGAGGATGTTCGGGGAGCATTCGCGTTCTGATCTATATCTCGACGCTCATCTAGATCTCGGTTGGAGATGGCAGATTGATTGCGAGGTATCGAAGGAATGTAGGTGTTTGATGTCGTTCTGCTTTTGTATGAATGTGACCTTGACCCTTTCTCCTTTCTGATCTTCTTTGTGGTGTTCGTTTTCACTTCGTTTGCGGTCGACACAGGTGTGAAACGTCAAAATGCGGACTTGGTGAAGGAGCCACCGAGCAAGAAGAAGAAGGAACTTCTTTCCAAGCGCGATGAATCTTCAGATGACTCTTCGTCTGAGTCTTCGGAGGACGAGGTACGTCGGATTTTCTACTTGTAGTTGTTTGCCAGTTGGACAGATCGTGGTTTCGCTGCTGGACCTGGAACCAGTTTTCCCACCTGAACCTAGAACCAGTTGTTGTCCGTCAGATATTGAACAATCAACGACGAGTGAAGCACTACCGATCGATGAGAGCAGGTTGTGATCTCTCCGAATCATACTACGACGATTTGCTGTATGTTATCCTCGTGTCCGCGGTCATGTGTTTGGTCTATTGATTCTGACGGCTGTTGTCTCTCCTTAGCTCCACTCGCGTGATGGGTCTACTTCATTTTCAATCACTTTCGTTTTCTGTGTTGTAAACACGATGGGGTGGTGTATCTCTCAGTAGAGCTTGCCGTGCTTTGGTATGGAACGGTTTTCCTAGAACTTGTTTTTCGCAAATTAAAAGAGAATGTGTCAGGACCTGTTTTCGGTTTATTAGATGGGCGTGATATGACTTGTTAGTGGATATTCGCAAATCACATTTGACTGGAATGATCGCTGGTCTCGCGTTGTGGCGAGTGTGTAGAGGTTTCTAATGAACGCTATGAGCCCTTTGTGACAGACATCTTTTCTTATTATTTTTATTAGTCATCTAGAAAAACTCACGTGAAAAAGTATTTGGGATAGAAAAACTGATGATTCTTCTGTTTCCGCAGAGGCCTCAGAAGAAGACGGTGGCTGCTATCAAGAAGGTGACGGCTGTTAAAACTCCCGCGAAGGAGAGTTCAAGCGACGAGTCTTCGGATTCTGAAGAGGTATGCCTGGATCGAAGCGTGATTCCTCTCCTACAAATTCAAATTTGGTGCGGCCTTTGTCAGCAGAATGTATTCTTTAGAATGATGTGCTCGGTGCATGGTTTCCTCCCTTGTGGGTGTTGTTTCACTCCCTATCTTTTGACGGATGTATGTTAATGGAAGCTATATAGAAGACTCGTTGAGTAGTCAGATTTGCAGAGACCTGTTGTTCTTTGCTTCTTTTGTAAATTCGTTCAGACGCGTTGCTCACCATATAGTCAAGTTAGGGACTGCTGGGAACTAAGTGTGACAAATGATGGATCGACCGATGGGATAACTACGTTTATCAGACCAATACAGCGTACCGTCATATTTGCCCTATCTAGACGGAAAGATGCGCCTTATACAGCTATAATGCCCGTGCACTGCATTCGGGTAGAGAAGGTGGTCAATGTCTTGTGGCTGTTTGCTTTGGATTGGTCCTTGGGTTTGTGGTCTAGCGGCGTGTATTAATGGACTGTCATTTGTCCTCAACAGGAAGCCCCGCCTCCGAAGGCCAAGAATGGCGTCGTTAAGAAGCCGGCGCCCAAGCTCGCCAAGGAGTCGAGCAGTGAGGAGGATTCTGATGCAGAGGCGCCAGCGAGGGTACGTAATCCGGTCATGAAGTTGGCTGCAGCTCCTTTTTTGGGATTTTGTCGTTTTCCGTGATGGATTTTGTCGTTTTCCGTGATGCCCTTGACTTCCTGATGCATGTCCTGATGCATTCAAAATCTTGGCGAATTGGTGAGAGCCTTAACTAGGCTCTTAGTCGCGAAGAAGGGGGGACAGCGCCTCGATGTGTATCGGGATACGCTATTGTTGCTCTGCACAGAGATGTCGCACGGCCGCCTTTATTCTCGTCGTAATTACATCGCTTTTAGTGAATATCCAGTGAATAACCAGTACGTCCGAAAATAAGAGATTGAGCCTGTCCTAAACAACAGGAGGCCATGAACCGCTGATTCCTTATGTCGAAGGGCCATGACCTCCGAAGTTTTAGGCGATGCTCAATATGATTTTTGGGAGTTTCTATTATTCTTATCCCGTTTCAGTCGCTAAGCAGTGCAGTTTACTGGGTGCTATTTGTTCTATACACGAAATTTATCGCTTTGTCGTCCCACTGCTTTTCTGGGCGGGGTAAGGGGCGGCGATCTCGTCTTCTGCATGAGAGGGAAGTGTTATACGCGGTTGTTCTCTCCATTTTTGATGAAGATGGGCCTCGCTCGCTCGCTCAACTCACTGCATAGGATACTAAATGTATCTGGACTTGTAAGATGTTCAATACTTGCGAAATTTAGGATCAGTCCTAATGTATCTGGTCTACCTTGCAGTTCAGATTCTTGTCCTCGCTGTTTAGTCGTGAAGTGGGGCTCTTTGGCCACTGAGTTGACGTATTTGTCCTGTGCATGTTTTTATGAAAATGGTGTGCTTATTTTGCAGAAGTCTGCTAAGAAGGCAGCTCCTGCTCCCGCTAAGGCGAAGGATGTGGAAATGAAAGATGCAGATGACAGCAGCGACGAGGATTCTGAAGAAGACTCTGACGATGATTCATCTGAAGATGAGAAGGTATTCCTTAATCTCCGACAACGAAGGAATGCAGACGTCCATGTTACAGAAATCCGAAAGAAATCCTCACTTGTGATTTATTGCGTTTCAGAACGGGTATCTTTGGAGAAAGCATATGAAACTAGATGGGAATATTCATCGACATAAAATAACATTGAATACTAAACTTGCATGACTGCGCAGCGAAAAGAGAATACACACGACATCGAAGTCTATCATTATCATCGAGTTAAGAGGGGCGTGAGAAAGCTCTGCGCTGGAGTAACATATGAAGACCTAATTTGGCCATCGTGTTGAACTAATTCTAACTCTCGTTTGGGCTGGGCAGAAGTTGATTAGGGCGCTTAGGGTTTTGGAAAACGCAAGGAATCTTATTGGACGTGGTTTTTGAGTGCAAGCTCTGGTACTGTCTTCACCCGAATAGAACGGCCGGTCATCGCGGCTGCGTTATTCCATTATTCCGTCTAGATGCGGCAGCTATGATGATCGGGCGTTCTATTCGGGGGATAAGCTGTGTGGAGGAGGTGTGAGGTCGACACTCGTGTCAGCTGTAGCTCTGGATTTTTCCTTGCTCCATCTAAATTCAAATTGGTCTGCAGCTCTGCTGCTGTAAATGTGACCTCGAATTTGATTGTGAGTGCAAGCTCTGCTGCTGTCTTCACCCGAACAGAACGCCCAGGTAATTCCAGCGGTATTTGTCCAAAATTCCGTCTAGATTCAGCGGATTGCGGTAATGAAGAAATAAGCTTTTGTAGACATTCTATGAGGGGAGACATGTGAGGTCGACACTGGGGTGGGCGCTAGCTCGGGGGTTTTATTTGCTTCATGTAAATCCAAAGTGGGTTCCAGTGTACATTTGACTTAGAACGAAAATAGAAGATGTGATATCTTTGGTGGTCTCCTCTCTCCCTTCATGTTTAAGGTAAGTATCTCGAATACGTGGGTTGTGAGGTCGACACTGGCGTGGGTGGTATGTCGGGGGTTTTATGTGGTTCATGTAAATCCGAAGTGGGTTCCAGTGTGCATTTGACTGACAACGAAAATAGAAGATGTGATATCTTTGGTGATCTTCTCTCTCCCTTTATCATGTTTAAGGTAAGTATCTCGAAGACGTGGCTTGCTCGATCTCAGTCAGAATGTCTTAGTTCTCTCAATCACTGGAGATTTGCAGCTCTGATTTCGTTGGTTTTGTTTGTGTTTTTTTTCTCAACGTTAGCGGAATCTGTTCAATAGATTCTATCGTCGTTTAACGTTCTGTTATTACAAACCTTCGGTGTTCGTTTCAGGCAGTACCGGCTGGGAAACCCGCTGCCAGGGCGGCGGCGGGCAAACCTGCGTCAAAAGCGCTTGACAGGAACGGGAAGTGTGTTGTGACAGCACAACAGTTCGCAAAGGGGATGAAGGACACGAAAATGACAAAGCAGCAGCCGAGTAGCAGCAGTGAGGAGTCCGATTCGGACGATGAGAGCGAAGAGGAGAAGAAACCACAACGACCTGCTTCTAAGGGCATGCAGGTCAAGAAAGTGACAAAGCAACAGCAGTCGAGCAGCGACAGTGAGGAATCTGACTCTGATTCCGATTCAGATGCAGATGATGACAGCGAAGACGAGAGGGTATGTAGATATGCATGAGGATTCTCGGAGTTCTGCATTCTTGCATTATTCCAGTCCGATAAATTGCTTCAAGACGAGTGTGTTATATCTTCTTCGGGCCCCGCGGGTCTTATCAATATATGGTGCTCCTCTGAGCATTCAACTTAGACGTTTCTGAGCTCAATTGCGGCGTCTTTTGAACGAAACCCTCAGGTCCCGCTGGTGCAACATTGTAAGTCCTGACGATTTCGACCCAGAAAACGATGTGGTTGCTGCAAGCAACGTCGAAATTAAATGCATGTTGGAAAACGATGGGGTACTTGTGCTTTATGGTCAGCATGTCCGTTGCTGAGGAGAGCAGCATGGGTCCTTCGCGTCCGATTCTTTGATCAGACGGGTGCAAATTCTCATCAGATTATCGTGTACAATGTGGTCAGTCTTATCGTGGGCATTTGTAAAAGAGTTGTATGATGTTCTGTCGTGAACACGATTTCGGCTGCTACGGGGTTCCCCGAATGCCTACAATTAGTAGTGGTAGGTAGGTAGTGTGAGTGGTGTCTTATCGTGGGCATTTGTAAAAGAGTTGTAAGATGTTCTGTCGTGAACACGATTCTGGCTGCTACGGGGTTCCCCGTATGCCTACAATTAGTAGTGGTAGGTAGGTAGTGTGAGGTGAAATTGAGAGAAGAATATAGTTTTCGGTATGTAAAACCGAAAACAAAACGGTTGTATGATTTTGTGAGGTGAAATTGAGAGAATAGTTTTCTGTATGTAATAACGAAAACAAAACAGTTGGATGATTTTGTGCATTCAAGGATTTGATTTCGTGACCTGCTTATGAATCTATTTATGCGAAGGTTCGTTTAACACTGGAACTTCAGATCTGTGTATCAATAGCTCTGCATATATCTGTTAGAAACTGAAATCGTGCCCCTGCTTATGAGGAGGTACGTGTTCCTATCAGTGAGGAATGAAATGACGACCTGCTCATCAACAGCTACTTGTCTGTGCTAATCAGGAGTAAAACTCGTTCATCTATCGAAACTAATGGTGACCTGTTTATGAGAATGCACGTGTTTCTATCATTCAGGAACAAACTCACCGCAATGCTAATCGGACTGATGAACCATCATTCAGTAGCTCTGCATATATCTGTTAGAAACTGAAATCGTGCTCTGCTTATGAGGAGGTACGTGTTCCTATCAGTGAGGAATGAAATGACGACCTGCTCATCAACAGCTACTTGTCTGGGCTAATCAGGAGTAAAACTCGTTCATCTATCGAAACTAATGGTGACCTGTTGATGAGAATGCACGTGTTTCTATCATTCAGGAACAAACTCACCGCAAAGCTAATCGGACTGATGAATCATCATTCAGTGACAATCCTGTCACATGCCGAGCTTCCTCCAAAAGCATACCGTCTCTTGTTTGGATTCTCCCATAATCGCCTACCGCAACATGAATACTGGGTTTTTCTCTCGAAGGGGTAGTAATGTATAGTTAACTCCCGTACGTATTTTCAAGTACGCTGGGATTGCCGTCTACCTAAGATCTGGGTTCGAAACTGAGCAATACGGCCGAAAGTGGCCAAGGTAGAGGATTTCTAAGTTTCGAATAATAATAATAATAATGAGCTCATCATGGGGCTCTTTGCCCAAAGCACTAATTCATGGATCGCCTATGGATCGGAGCGGTGGTGGTTCTGTTCGTATATGATCGGGGTTGATGCTCTGATCGTTCTAGTTTGCTGAGTCTTGATTGTCTGATGCTGTTGCTTTTTGGCCGTGAAGCCAAAAGCAGGTGCCAAAGGAAAAGCGACGCCAGTAACTCCTAAGGGCGCTACCAAGACACCGGCGAACACGCCGGTGACTGCACAGGCGAAGAAGACGGCAGCGAAGGACGAAAGTAGCAGTGATGAATCTTCCGACGATGAAAGCGATGAGGATGTGAAGGTACGACTGCCTTGCGCGTATCAGTTAATCTTTTGTGTCTGGAGCGCCGTTATAATGAGGATTATACGATTGCATGCGTCGTTACTGAATTTTTGTGTGTGGAAGGGGGAACTGGAATCTGACGATGGCCTGCAGCCTGTCGTCTTCACCTGATTTGAACGCCCTGTCACGATCGCTATCTCTGGAAAGTCAGTTGTCCCAAATACAGCTATAATGACGGTGCGGTCTATTCGGGTGAAGACGGTAGCCGAGAAGGGATAGGAGCTGTGAGGGAACAGAAGAGAGTTAATGTTGACGGAACACCTGAATTGAACGCCTTGTCATGATCGCTCCATCTGGGCTGTGAATTGCTCCAAATACAGCTATAATGATGGTGCGTTCTATTCGGGTGAAACGGTACCCGAGAAGGTATGGCAGCTGTGAGGGAACGAAGGGAGTAAATGTATAAGGACGCTGCGACCTTCTTTGCACCCAAATAGAACGTACTGTCGTAATCGCGGTATCTAGACTGAAAGGCGACGAAATACGGAGTGGTAATGATCGTGCGTTCTATTCGGGTGAGGACTAGCGAGGAAAATAAAAGAAGGGGATAAACTGAGCGGGAGTCTGGGAAGTGCATTGAATGCTTGCCAGGTTGGGGAACGGGGGAATTATGATTCTTCATGGTCGCTCGTTGCAGTCAGTACTCGAAGAACATGGAGCGTTGACAGCTTGTACTGGTAAGAATAGAATGTGGAATGTATACGAGGTTTGCAATAGTGCCTAGATTCGGTCTTGTATATTGTTAGTGAAATGGTGCAGTCGCCGAGTTGGATGTGCAGCGTGCTGTACCTCTGATTTCGTGCTTATATCTGTCGCTCATGCGCAGAAACCGGCCAAGCCTTCGTCGAAACTTCCTGGTAAACCAGGGGCCACGCCCGCTGCAAAGAAGGATAGCAAGAAACAGGAGAGTGAGAGTGAAGACGATAGTGATGAGGACGACAGCGATGATGAAGATAGCAGCGAGGATGAGAAGGTTGGTCGCAATGACGGTGTATGTACCTTGTGAATCGAGACGCATGCAGAGAACGGGATCTCAGCCGAAGTTTCCATCCAATTTCTGTTTGCGTGGTCTGTGCCTGCCCAGCTCTTTGTTCTGTACTGATAATTGTCTGCTTTTGATCCTGTTCATTCGGATGAGCAATTGTTGCATTCCCTCTCTATCCCCCGCACCTTCGAAAACAATAGGAACCTACGATTGTGAAGTTTCTTTCATGACTCGAGTGATTTCAGAGATCCACAGTTTTTGGCAGCGCCTTTGTACTCTGTTTGTACTCTGCAGGTTCGTATATGTATGTATAATCTTCGTTTTCCATGGCTGAACTGCCCGTTTACGCGGAACCGACATTGTTGTGTGTGCTCTGTCTGCGAGTTTCAAATGATCGTTTTCCATGACTGAACTGCCTGTTAGTTTTCGAAACCTACATTGCTGTGTGTGCTCTGCTGCAAGTATCAAATTGCATTATCCAACCTGTGTCTGAGAGCCAGAGTTATCGATCCGTGCTTAGCGACCATCACACACGCCGCCGACGCCAAAAGACACTGAGGAGTGTCGGTAAAATCTTCATAAAATTTTTGACCACTCCATAAAAGACTGCTCCATGTTGTACGAAGTCGCTGGTTTTTCGCATTTTACTTTCGATTAGATATTCCTGAAATGTCTTTGTGAATGTCACGGTGGATTATTATGAAGCTTTACGGTCCTTGTTAATTCACCCCTGTAGGGGATCTTGTCTATCTGACCAGACATTCTACGTAATCCCGCTGGTTTAGTGAAATGTTTAAGGTAATGGAACCCCGTTCGTGTTGTGTTGCTTTGGCCGTGACCAGCCTGCGGCGAAGAAGAATCCTGCTAAGAATGGCACTGCAGTCCCAGCGAAAACGGCCGCCAAGCAGCCTGCAAAGAAAGTACAGAACAGTGACAGCGAGGATGATAGTGACGATGAGGAGAGTGAGGACGAGAAGCCGAAAGCGAAGGCTGTGCCTGCGAAGGTCGCAGCTGCTAAGAGCACTCCTGCCAAGGACAGCAGCAGTGATGAGGACAGCGACGAGGACAGCGATGAGGATAGCGAAGGTGAAGGTGCTGCCAAGAAGGCGGCGGCTGCGAAACCCAAGGCAGCAGCAAAGCCTAAGACAGCAAAGAAGGCAAGTAGCAGCGAGGAAGACAGCGACGAAGACAGCGAAGAGGAGAAACCCAAGCCAAAGCCAAAGCAGCAGGAGGAGAAAAAAACGCCTGCCCAGACAAAGCCGCCTCCCAAGACACCTACAACACCGAATGCAGCTCAGGTGAGTTTCCAGACCAATCCCCGAGTATCACAGGCTTATGGATATACGCGAATCTAGAATGGGATTTGCGTACTAGGGTGTGGTGGGTGTGTTATGAATTGTCCTGTTCTGCCCTGGCATTATCTGTTGGGTGTTCTGTTCTGCACTTGTCGAATGCAGAAAAAGTGAGATGGTCAGCTGACAGTCCTAATCACTTCCTCTTTCTATCAATATGTTTCTCGTGTAGTTAACGATATGTTTCTGGTGTGTAGTAATGGCGATTGCTGTTGTTGTTGTGTCTATTGCTTATCAGCTGCTGTGTGGGTGTTGAGTCTGTGTGTATTAATGGTGAGTGCGGTTGTTCTGTGGACTGCAGGATGCGAATCTTGATGAGAACACGGAGATTTTCGTCAGGAGTCTAGCGTATGCAGTGGACGAAGATTCGCTGTGAGTTCCTTTTCCCCTTTTCACTCTGCGTAAGTCTTTTTGAATTCAACGTGGTTTTGGGTCGCGCAATCAGATGGAAGTAGGGTCTGTTTCTTCCAGGGAAAGGGTGGCACGCACAATGAGCGCACAATTTGCGGACGTTTTTGGCTGGACGGTTTCCGCGACCTACTCCCTTCTCACTCTGCGCACCTCGATGTAAACTGGTTTTGAGATGAAGGTTTTTCTTTCGTTCGATTGGTATCCTGTGCAGGTTGCTTAGTCCGTTTGGGAACTCGTTCATTGCTCTCTTCAGCAATTTAGTAGGTCTTTTACTATAAAGTCCGTGTTCATCTGTTCAGTTGGAAAGTGACTTGTATGTACGTACCAGGGTGTTTTCACAATTTGCTTGTTGAATTGGATTGGCGACGCTGGGAAAGCAGTGTTGTTGACTCTGGCGCCTGTAATGCGGTCTTTGAATCAGGTACGAACACTTCAAGGACTGCGGAGAGATCACGAGGGCAAATGTTCCCAAGGGTGACACTGGCAGGAGTAAAGGTGTTGGCTTTTTGACGTTTGCCTCTCCTGAAGGAGCTGCTAAGGTGTGTAGCAGTCGGATATCGTCGTAATCGGCTTTGCATATCTCGTTATATTTGTGATAATGTTGATTGATCCATATATTCGACGTTGCTAGCTCTCTGCTTTCGTAGCTGATCCGGCGAGCGTCGGGCCTGTATTAGCAGGCTCTTTCTTTGGTTATGGTACTCTTTCTCCTTTGTGTCCTCTTTCTTTTTACTTCGCTCTCCCCATTGTTGGGGTATCTCCTTTTTCGGACCTACTGTGAAGTAGGGGCGATCCTTGCATGTGGGACTTCTCATCTAGCATCCGTTTCTTTGTGCTGTTGCTATTTGCCCTCTGTTTCGTTGCATTTGGCTGTTCCCTTCGGCTGTATGCAAGTGGGTCGATATGACACACGGGGGTGGGTGCAGCCGCCGCTCAATCTACATCCTCATGGGCTGCCTTGTACGCAAAAGGTTCTGAACGGGGGGAGTTGTAAGAAGATAAAAGAATGAATTTCTTTTTTTCCTCTTTTTTTTCGATTTTGCGCTCTGATAACTTTGTGACGGTACGTATTTTTGGACAAAGTTCCGTAATGCTTACGTATTTGGCTGAATCGGAGTATCGAATTTCTGTGTTCAATTGCCTTTCGTTTGCATGGTTGTGTGTGAACCTTGTTCATTGATTAAATTTATATTTCTATGCCTGCTGACTGAATTAACTATCGGTCTGATTCTCAATGCCTCACGGTATTTGGACGCTTCCGCTTATACGTTTGACGATTGACTTCTTGTATCAGGCTCTTGGCAAATCCGGTACAGAACTGTTGGGCCGAGAAATTGGCGTGGAGTACTCTTTGAAGAAGAACCAGAAGACCCGTGAGAGGTATGTTTCATTTGCTTTCCTTCGGTGCTTGATCGGTGCCCTGATGTGACAGTGAGCTGCTTATCGCAAATCGAGCAGACGCTGATATGTGCCAAGCGCGTTGAACATGATCTTTCTGTACGCCAAGGGGTCCTGAATGAAGTGCAGAGAATAACCTTTCCGAACCGAAGACTGAAGATTGTGTTGGTTGTACACGATGTGAATCTTTGTGTCGAAGATACTTTAGATGAAGAAAATGCGCCTAACAAAATTTAAAACTCGTGGACAGATCTTGGAAAAGATTTGGCGAAAAAAAAAACGATGTGAATTTGTGTCCAAGATACTTCAGATAAAGAAAATGAGGACAGATCTTGGAAAATGTTTGGGGAACAAAAAAAACTAACTCAAAAATGGTTGAAAAGTCTACTGTTTGAAAAATAGCAAGACAACCCATAAAACGGAGAGAGCTAATCCGAAATCAGCTACTCGATTCACAAGCATTTGCTTTATTGGCTTGAAGTCATGTAAACCAAAAAAATTATTAACAAATATGATGCACGAGGCACTCTACCAACTGAGCTAATTACCCAAATGTGTTATTCGCAATCTAAAGCGCCCTTCTTCCATTCATGAACAGAACCAATTGTTAAAATCAACAAAAGACAAATCCAAACAATCCTATTTTATTGGAAGAAATTGGCCAAGGAAATAAAAAAGTAGCTTTGAGAAAAAGAGAACAGAACGACGATTTTTGATACAGGTTTTCGGTGAAATACGTTTTGATTCTACGAAGAAAATAATGAAGACTGGTAGATCTTGGATATGAAACAATCCGTAGTAGGTTAACTCACTTATGGAGATGGTTAACAGAGCCAATTGCTTCGCAATCCTCGACGGCAAGTGATAGTAGCTGATGAATATATGTGATTTTTTCATTGTTCTTTTCTTTGCAGTGGTGGTGGTCCTGCTTCTGGTGGCCGACAACGTGATGACTCGACAACCATTTTCGTCAAGGGCTTTGGAAGAGATGAGGAAGACAGGGTAAGCTAGATTTGCCCAAATCAACTCTTCCAACGTCACAGTGTTGCCCAAATTCGTTTGCTCTGTCTGGACACCGATGATATCCCAGTGTTGCCCAACATTCTTTTGCTCTTTGTGGACTCATATTGTATGCTTTGTTTTTCTCTTCCCCGAACCGTACGTGGCAACTGCTGAAGTTGTTTCCTGTTTTCCGGTGTGCAGATCCGAAGCGAACTTACGCAGGTGTTCTCGGAGGCTGGAGAGGTCGTGAATGTCAGAATTCCTACAGACAGGGAGACGGGTGAAATCAAGGGGTTTGCATTTGTGGAGTTCACGACCAAGGACGCAGTGAACAATGCGGCTGAGTACTCGGGAACGGAGGTCTGTGGCCGTAGGATTTTCGTTGATACGAATATCGGTGGTGGGGGCGGTGGACGTGGTGGGGGAAGGGGCGGCGGTCGTGGTGACTTCCGTGGTGACTTCCGTGGTGGAAGAGGTGGTGGAGGCCGCGGCGGCGGCGGAGGAGGTGAGTCAGTACTCCATTAATGTTCCTCCCTCAGTCTGTGTATTCGTTGGTGTTTCTCTATGATCTATTTATGGGCTGTAATTGTCTCTGTATTGATTGATTTCTGGGTTTGAGTCAGTACTCGTTCTGTGGTTTCGTTGTAAATTTCTCTGTATTGTCGCTGTAATTGTCTCTGTATTGATCAACGTTCCTTCCTCAGTCTGTGTATTCGTTGGTGTTTCTCTTTGATCTATTTATTGGCTGTAATTGTCTCAGTATTGATTGATGGCTCGGTTTGTCGGAGCTGCCTGTCGTCGCCGAGTTGGTCTGAGCTTAGGGTTAAGCTCAGGAGTGCGAGTAATTCTATGGGCTTGCATGTGTCCCTTCGATGACTGTGGTTGCTTTGGTACTATGCCCTCTGATATGTGACGTCTCCGTGAAGGAAAACTTGTGTACCTCGAGTGTCTCAGAAGATGAATCACCTTGTAAATGTTGCAAAGATTCTATTATGTACGTCGGTAATATGGCAGTAAACTGTAGGTGAGTTCTTCATGAAGCTGTGTTCTTGTGGACCTTGTGGTTGGATATTGTAGGTGAGGTCTCCATGAAGCTGTGTTCTTGTGGACCATGTGGTTGGATATTGTGCGTCGTGTGTTGAAAGCACATTGTAAGCACTCTTCATAGACAGCGAATCTGTCGTCTTGTTCATAAGGCTGTGTACTTGTAGCTATAAATGCGAACTCGTATAGCTGAAAATCTTCTTGTATATTATGCTGTCATACGCAGGATTTGGAGGAGGAGGACGTGGTGGCGGACGGAACACTATGAGGCCGAGGGTTAATCTCGCAGCTGCAGGAACAGGTAAGCTTTACGGATGTCGATGTTCGCTCTCTACTCTTGAGCTTGATACGACTTGCTGTGTGCTGTGGGAACTTAGACTGCATTGATTGAGATGTGCTCATGCCTTTTTTGCACCCCTGTGACCCACGCTCTGGCTACGTTGCAGCTAACGCACAAATCTATGGTGGTGGTTGCCATTACAAGCCTTTTTTGCACCCCTGACCCTCGCTCTGGCTACGTTGCAACTAACGCACAAGTCTGTGGCTGTTGTTGTCGTTATTGCTGTCGTTCCATGCAGGAAAGAAGACCACTTTCGATGACTAGTTATCCGGTTATGGTGTGTATTTGAGTCTTGTGATGGAGGGACCCCGCTACGCACCGGTACACGGTTGTAATTCGAAGAGTCTGAATTTTGAAAAAAAGGTCTTGATCGAGTTTTTTTTCCCCTGTTTATTGCACGGAGAGGATTTGAATGCTGGAAAGGACTCTACGAATGTGGAGGCTTTCACCCGCTATGAAGCATATTGGCGCCCGCCCGACAGCTGCATCTTTGGAATCGAAGCGCGTCCGTGTTCTCTGTATTGTAAAGGAGTACAAGAAGTTGCTTGAAGCGATTCCCACGGGTTAACAGGCATAATAGAGAGGAGGGTCTGTGTTTGCTGTCTGATGCTGACCTCACAATGCTCTGCCATGGAGGTTGTGAGCTTGCTTTGCGGGTTCATCCTCCATGGTGTTTGAGCTTCAACGTCGGCGTGGCTACGTTATTGACACGGACTTCATGTTGGTGCTGCTGCCTCCTTGTCGTTGCGACGCGTTACCGAGTGACCACATTCCCTGCCTCCTTGGCGTTGGAGGCTCAGTGTACGTAGAGGTAGTGTGGATGTGGGTGCTATTGCGGATCTCGCTTGTGAGAGGCAGTGCCTGGGATATGGGTGAGGGGCATTGAGGGAGTGCATTCCCTGTCTGTGTTGGAATCTGCTTGCGAATCGCAGGAGCTTTATACCATTGGTCCCATCATCTTCGTTGCTGCAACCTGTTAGATGCCTCTAAGCGTAGCGGAAAGATAACTGCTGGTCATCTACCGATCAGCGTTTCTGCAGTGCCTGGGATATGGGAGGTGGGAATGGAGGGACGACGTTCCCTGTCTGTGTTGGAATCGGGGGATCGCAGCAGATTTATGCCATCGATCCCATCATCATCGTTGTGGCAGCGTGTCAGACAGAGGCCTCTGAATGTAGCGGAAAGGTTGCTGCTGCTGGTTCGTCTACCCATCAGCGTGTTCCGCGTCGGAGCTTAGTAAATGCCACAGCTGCCGAATTGCGATTGGCATTTCATGGAAATGCGGTGGTCAGGTGTGACGGTGTGTAAGTTGGAAAAATGGGTGTGCTCAGAGACTCTGCTCAACGTTGCTTTCGTACTAATGAGATTACTCTGTAATCGAGTGTTTTGGTGAGGAGGAGAAGCGCTTGCAGCTGAGTTACCTGAGTTTTTCTCCCTTGCCAACCAACTTGCCATTTCTCAATTCGGATGAGAGTCTATTTGCGGACGGCCTACGGTATCTCCGGTTTTCTGTGATATCTTTGCTCTTGCTCTGCTATCAGCGAGTCTTTTCGCAGTTGTGTAAGGACGTACTAGCGATGGACAGCAGGGAGGCCGACCGGAGTGTTGGCACTTCGGTCGGCCCTAGGAAGCCGTATCATTTCTTTAATGCTGTTTGTAGAGATTTGCGTCTTCAACTGTGCGTTCGGTTTCGGGTGGTTAAGTGTTTGGAAGAAATCCCCGGTAGGTTTAGACACTGAGCGCTGCAGGTTTCATGATACCTACTCTACTATTGTGTGACGAATTTGGCCAAGAAATTATGTGCCCTCTATGGTTGCCGATGGGCTTGTATATCCCGTTTCGACTGGTTTTCTTACAGAGCTTCGCATCGTGGTCATTAGTATTCTTGCCTCGTCGTCTTTCCCGACAAAGGCTCTGCTCTCTCCCGGTATTTGTTTCATCTTGCAATCTCAGACGATGTTATAGTGTTCTCCAAGTGGAAGATAAATCCTTATCTAACGGGGTGATGCATGGCTGATGTTAGTGTTTTGCCAGAAATTGGAGTCGATGTTGTTTACCTAAGTGATATATTACCTAAGTCACTACTATGGACCTCCTTTTCTTCACCTGGATGTGGGCATTCCTATTAGTGCGGACGGGCTTCTGTCGAACAGTGTTAATGTTAACTTGCAAGACATGCTATTCGTAACTTGCGTGTGATAACTTTCCTGTTAAACAAAAAACTTAAATGTGACTTTCCTGTTAGTAATAGTGACGGGCCATGTCGAAAACACAACCAAGTGATACATGACCTTCCAAATACAAAACTGGATTTCGACGGTTCACTGGAAAAGTGAGGGCTCGGATATGCGGTCGGTCGTGTACTCTCTTTGCTATTTCTTCGTGGTAAACTGTTGTGAGCGAACATGAGCATGATTCCGACTACCGTCAGTCCTTGTTTTTTTTGTTTGTTTGGGGCGTTGCTTAGTGCTGTGTCTCCTGTGATATAAGCACCTGGTCACATCTGCGTCCGTGCTGTGCCCTGTTCGTGAATGGTTCACATGCGCAATCAATTGTTGACAAACGCTTTGAGGTCGAATCCTGTAATGGATACGACAAACACTTCCAGGATTTCTGTTTTGGGCCGACCATCCGCCCGAAAGAAGGAATTGTTTAAGGGTGATGATGTCTGTGATACCACGAACACATGAACGTGTTCATGGGTTACATAGTTGAGTTATTCATCAAGTTTTGCTGCCGAACACCCCCCCAAAAGAAGGAACGAAAATCCCGAGACGTTCATCGTCAAACGGTGATGATGTCTGTGATACCACAAACACATTGACGTGTTTATTTGTTACATAGTTTCGTTATTCATGGAGTCGGTGAAGCGTGAATGACGTGTATTGATGAATCACGTGTATTGAATGCGAGGAATGCCCATGGTCAAGCGTGGCGTCGGGTTGTAGCTGGAAATCGGGGGGGGAAGAGAACATCTAACGGGGCTGGCATCCGAAGGCCAGTCGTCACCTGAAGTGTAAGGGGCTTAATCTGTTGATGGAAGAAAACACAGTTGAAAAAGTCCGATGTAAACTGCTTAAAAGAACTTGCGAATTGTCTGCCTAGACACAACCCCCATGGACATAGATGACGTAGCCAGAAGGGTAACGTTTGCCTCCTGCAATTGCAGCACAGAAAAACACAACCGGCTGATTTATACCCCACTCGCGAGCGCACCAGACAGTGGATCTCATTGTGATCAGCGTCCTCCCGAGAAGCAAAGAGCAAGTGGGAGTATATACTTATGATACTGTGGTATTGTGCTGCACGTCCATTTTATTTTTTCGAATTGTGCAGTTTTTTCATAACATGCATTTCGAAATTTGGTATAAATTTGCTATAAAATCTTCAATTTATAGATATGTCAACCATTTTTGTTATCGAAGTTAATATTTGTTTGTACGTATTGTTATGTAAATGTCCTTGATCTCGTTTGTCGATATGGGATGCACTTTCGTTTTTGTTATGGTTACCTGGGACACATACACTGTAGTCCTCACTATTGCTATTGCAGTCGTCTCACATTGCAATTCATATTTCAATACCGGATGATAAAGGAAATGTACAGTTCTTTACGCATGTAGAGATTCTGAGGGTCGTTGGTTCATGAGGTAACGCTTGGTCAATTGAGAGGGTATACAACTGCATGTACTCTGCCCTTCGATCCGACCCATCAGATGGGCCTTGGGCGTGCAGCGGAACAGCGTCTTAATTCTCCCCTCATCAGGAGCGCCCAAATTCATCCAACTAGAAACGTTTCTACTCTATTTTTTTCAGCGGCCGATAGCTGGGCCAAGTACTGGTGGTTTAAGACCCACGGCTATTGAACAACCCACAAGGTCAAGGGAACGCAGTCCTCCGGCTTCAAAAAACACCAAGACCTACGGACAAGCCTAAATTACGAAGAGGGTCCCCTACCTGCACGGGCCGTTGGGTCCCAGATACTTCAATTGTGCTGAGACTGCGGGGTTTAAGTTTTCCTCAGTTGTATACCCTCCAAATTTTGAGCCCGCAGTCTCAGCTCGATGTTCAGAATCTCTACACCGTCATCCCATATCCCTCCAAATTTTGAGGAAAAATTAAACCCCGCCATCTCAGCTCGATGTTCAGCGGCAGCAAGAAGGCAACGTCGGCAGGAGGTAAGCAAGTAAATCTCGTTGTTCTGTGCCTGGAAGGCCTCACCACCGCCGTGTTCTGACCTTAACTGACGAACAAGCAATCATATTGCAGATTCTGGAAACACACTCCCTTCTCCAGTTCTGTCCTCTGGTTTTTGTGAACAGCCGTGCACTTGACCCCGACCGGCCAGCCGAACAGTCTCACCACACCGCCTAAGAAATCACAGCTTGTCGATCTGTCTGTGCATTCCAAGGTAAGGTTTTGGTCATAACAATCCTCAATTTGCCTCGAGATTACGTGCGCTTTGTTAAACGACGACGCTTCGTCAACCTTTTTGTACCTCACAAAGAGATGCACATCACCAATGAACGGGATCCCACGAACCAGACCCTTATCCTTTCCAAGCGAAGATAGAAAGGAGAATTTAGAGAAAACGCACAGAACACAGGAGATAGCAGGACTAGAGGGCGCTCGGGCACCCGACTTGTGCCCAGATGCAGGTCCGGATGCCCGGCCCGGCGGGGTCCCTTCGCAAAAAAATGAAAGTCTAAAAATTCCAGAAAAAGAAATGTTGTGTAGAATCGCAAAACAAACAACTTTTGGCCGAGGATCACATCAGAATTCCTCACCGAATCGAAGATAAAAAAGAAAATAACACTAAATCACACTAAGGCACTCCTCTTTGAACTTTCCGGAAGCACCCAAACCACCTGGTTGACAAACTGAGAAAGCGTCCTCCTTCCCTGTACGATGCACACAGGGGAGAAGGAAGGGCAGATTGGTCTCCACCTCTTAACATCCTCGTGCTTCGGTTTTTCCAACTTACCTCGCCTGTCCAACCAACTTACCTACTTACCTCGCCTATCCCATCGAGCCAGTTTTTCCAGCCCTTTTAGTGCATAAACTCTCCGGGTCTCAGGAAGGTGTTCTCCTCCTCACGGGTCACAACCCCTGGGCTATTGAAAATAATTTTGCTTTTCCTTGGCGATACTATACTCGCCAACAAACCAAGGTGTCCCCCGGGTTGTGATCAATCGGGGTTGATACTAGCCCCTCCAATCTCGTTTTCCAAGCAACCACCACCTCCTCTTTACACGAACCCTTTCATTCCCCATCCACCTAGAAGGACCGGGAACATTCCTATTGTTACTGAACCAACTCGGCGCACCTTCCAGGTCGTTCAGCCGGAAAGACACATGGCCATCTATGCGTGGAAAAACTTCATCAGATGAAGCACATGTGCATGCCTCCTCGACCTTGTTAGCCGTCGTCCTAAAATTTAAGCAGCAAATCCCCCTTGATTTTGTTCTTTAACCTTTACGAGTTCCATTCTATCGTCCGCTTCCTCCTGCACAATCCGCTTTTTGCACAATGACGAACCATACTTAATCCCTAGCCGCTGCCCGACATTCAAATCAAATCGTCGCCTAATTACCCCAGAAACAATCAAAGCCAGCCAGTATTGACTGCGCTTCTCTGGAAACGTCCTAATAGCAGAAAAGGCCCGAACCAAAACAACGAAGTCCCACTTTCAGTTGTTTGCCAGAGGGCAGATCATGAAGCAAGTTCGCCGAAGTGGGTTTCTGAATCAAGGCTGTGGACAAGAATGGAACAACAGTAGTGATTAATATGTCAGTTCCCGCTTGGGAAAACCTTTTCCTTTCCCTTAGCACTTCCACAATGCAATCGGTCCGAACCAATGACGAAACCATACTTGCGGTCAATCACTTTCCAATTCTCCGCCCATTCATCCCCTTCGGTATGCATGATACCCACTGAAGATACCTTATCGCTGACAGAGGAGGCGACACAACCCGAATGGTAGAATGGAGTTTATATGCGTTCGACATCGTCCCGTCTTCCCAACCACACAATCTTGGATCGCCCTTCTCCTCCTTTCACATTTACCCAACTGCTGGCGCCTTTGCTTCACTCGGCTTATCTCGTCCATTGAAGTATGGACGCAACCAGCAAATCATGCATATCTCTAGATGTAGAACATCTCACTCTTTATTGAAACAAAGATATAGCTACATACTGCCCCACACGACAAGCCTCGACCAACAATACAGCTTGTGGTTGCACCTTCCTCCATTCACCACATGAGGATTGAGAGCGTGGCACACATGTTCATTCCATTTGATTGGCAATGACCTCGTCGTCGAGCCAACGTACAGATGACACGTCCAGGTTGAAATCAACATGTAGACCAAGGGACCCTCCCAACACTCAAAATCAAAGCCCTGATGCAAACGTTCCAACAAATAACCGTTTAACTTCTCTGCCCAAACAATCTGCCCATTTATAATTACACGGACAACAAGTAGAAAAAGGCATTAAAGTCCTGATATCGTAAAACAAAGTCTGCGGAAAGTGCACTTAAAAAGTTTCAGTCTTTGGGTTTAACAAGGACACCGGGATAGAGGTTTTGTAAAAAAAAAAAAAAAAAAAAAAAGTCTGCAGAAAGTGAGGAACATTTGAATGCGAAGGCCGAGGAAGAAACAGGACAGCAAGAAGAGGAAGAGGATAAGAAGACAAGGAAGTGGACGAAGAGAGGACCAGACAAAGGGTATGAGAAGCAGAGCCCGAAAAGGCAGCAGAGGAATTCTCGCATAAATATGGAGCCGTTGCAGGACCAGACCACGAAGGTAAACCAGAACCGGACAAATTCTCAAAGAAACTAGATCGCTTCAAACGACCCTCGTTCGTAATGACCGCAATCTGCTTCAAACTACCCTCGTTCCTAATGACCGCAATCTGGCCACGCTCAAGACGTCTCCTCAGAGTTCGACACTTTTCTCGTTAGCGTCTTCTGTAGTGCCAACTTTTCTTCTCTGTCTCGTCGTCTCCAACGTGATACATCGAGCATGCCTCGCTAGATATCTGTCTCATAACTTTATCACCATCTTTATCGAAGACCTTGTTCGCCTTGCCGATGGTTTCTTCCATTTTTTGAAGCTTGATTCCAGCTTCCTTGCACATGGGTTCCAACCCCAATTTCCTCAGCATCCACAACTTCTTCTTTTCATTTTCAACAAAGGTATAGCGTTCGTTCACCTCCTGCGACTTGCCGTTGCTCTCATTCGGCTTGTGTATCCCTCTACAAGGTGTAGCTTTCTTTGCTTTCCTATCCGACCTCAGTGCCACAACCTCCAAGCGCTCGTTCAAGTGTGTGGCCCCCGTACCGGGTTGTTCGGCACCTCCTGCGACTTGCCGTTGCTCTCATTCGGCTTGTGTATCCCTTTACAAAGTGTAGCTCTCTTTGCTTTCCTATCCGACCTAAGTGCCACAACCTCCAAGCGCTCGTTCAAGTGTGTGGCCCCCGTACCGGGTTGTTCGGCAACATCTACTGCCGTTAGCTTACTCAACCGTTCTTGTAGGTTCTGAACCTGCATTTCGGCTGCCATCCGCTTTTTCTCGGCCTCTACCCTCCTTTCTGTTAACATAGCAACATGGACATTCGATGCCTGCTGCAAACCTTGAAGATTTCGCTAGTAATCCCTCCATTTATCCGCGTGCCCAATATTATTTGTCCACCGTGGTTTAGGGGTACCACAATTAGAGCATTCTGGAGTAGCAGCAATGACACTGCCTCTTTTGTTTTTTGGCCTCAGTGCTTCATTCTTCCACACCTTGATCTCATCATGCACTCGTAGGCTTTGATCACACAGCCTGTTGACCTCCGTTCTCAAACTGTCAAACTCCGTCTCAAATTTGGTTTTAACAAATGCAGTGCCTCGTAACTCCTCAATCTCTTGTGTACTATCTGTTTTGTTCGTCACCTGCCTCTACAGCTCCGCAATTTTTCGTTGCAACTGAAGGATCTTATCTCCTACTGCCGATTAGCCTCTCCTTTCAGTTTCGTGCTAAGCTCTTTGTTCTCCTTCTTTAGGCGGAACAACTCATCGTCACTGTATGCTACCCCCTTCTCCTGCCTTCGCCCCATCAGTAGTGTGTCCCAATAACTCCATCCTCAGATCCAATTGCGCACCCATCTCCTGTTCGAAGTGTTCCTGCTCTTGTTTCCACTCCCACTTACGGTAGTCCTCGTCCTGCCCCATCAGTAGTGTGTCCCAATAACTCCATCCTCTTATCCAGTCGCGCACCCATCTCCTGTTCGAAGTGTTCCCGCTCTCGTTTCCACTCCCACTTACGGGCGTCCTCGTCCTTGAGATTCTTCGCTTTCTCCTCATCTTTCTTTTGCTCCGCCGCCTTCAGCTGGTCTTCCAAATATTTATTATAACATTTGTCGAGACGTTATTGGTTCTCTCTCCACCAGCTTGGCCTTGCTTGTGATGGATACCCGTTGTACGAAGTACTAGCTCCCAGTTGGTTAGCCCCCGAGTTAGATGCAACCGCAGGCGTGTTTTCACTCGTAGGAGGCAAAGGCTAACAGTGGAGCTGTGTACGAAGTACTAGCTCCTTGTTGATTAGCCCCCAAGTTAGATGCAGCCGCAGGCGTGTTTTCACTCGCAGGAGGCAAAGGCTAACAGTGGAGCGCTAGTCGGCACCGCGCCGTAGCACTTGGCCGGAATCTACCTCCTCTTTGAGGGCAATCATGAATCCAATGATTCATAGCCCCATAATGAAAGCAACCTCCAATCGACCGCATACCACCATCTCTTGAAAACTCTCTCGTAAACAACAAAACCCAACGTCGAAACGAAGGTGAGTTATACAATTACATGATCATTCTTTGAATTGTGAGTGTGTGTCATAGCATGCACTCCTTGTTGGCTTATCAGCCCCGTGACTTTAGTGTCAGAATCTAAAAACAAACATAAGACAAAAAATATATCGTCACACTGTTGTCAGACTTTACAAACTAAAAGTAAGATAAAAAAAGAAATTTTCATTTGATCCTAAAACCTGTATGCATACATTGCTTACGAGTGCCACTGTAGGTAGACCCTCAACAAATACAGTCCAACAGTTCACGGAATACGAGCTGTCAAGCTGGCAGGGGAAGTTTGAGAAAAAGGAAAAGAATAGGAAAAAACAACAAAACAATACTCTGAATCTAACTGTTATTTGGGGAAAGATTCGCTCTTGAATGAATCACCTAAAGAACAACCTCTGGGACGACCTCTCCCCATCATCATTGAAGTGAGGGAAGTTTTTTTTTTTTTTTTTTTCAGCCCCCAAATCACTACAACTGGGCATTCGTTGGGACGACCTCCTAAAGTTACGTGTTTTTTTTTGTTGGGCGAGGTACTGGTGGTTTAAGCGGTATGATTATGAGGATCCTCGTATCCGAGGACTCCATTTGTATTTCCTTTCCTTAGGCTTTCCTTCGATAGTTGACATTTTGTTTCTTAAAAAACTCTCACGTATTTCGAAGCCATTTGTGTTCTTCCTTAAACAACCTTGTGCACTGTAAATTTTCATTTTATGCAATAGGCGGTGAATATCAGTTTAGAGAAAAAAAACTTTGCGTGCTTCTTGTCTTCGAAGGACAATGAACAACTAGCTTCCGCACACCGCCTACTAATTGCATCCGTGTTGTCCAAACATGTGATTCTGCTTTACAAGGGCTACATCATCCGTATGGCAGTTCTCGTTCTCAACAATAGATGGTATTTCCTCACATTTATCATTTAGATAGTGACGTTGAATATGCACTAAGCTGTCACGTTTATTAAAAAGATAGTGAAGTTGAACATGCACTAAGCTGTTAACCCTGGACTCTCAACGTTTTCCCTGGTGCTACATCCACTTCTGCTTTCAAAATTAAACAAGACTAGCAAGACATATGGGATCGTCAAAATCAATAATCAATAAAAGGAATCAATATTTAGGTTGTTTTTCCGGGCGCCCGGGCACCCAACTTGTGCCCAGACACACGCAGGTGCTTGGCTGGGCATGCCCCTCGGGCAGGGTTCCGAGCAGTTCCAATGCAAAAAAAAATAAAAAAAATAAAAAAAATTAAAAAAAAAAATCAGAAAACAAATATGTTGTGTAGAATTCCAATACAAACAACTTTTGGCTGAGGGTCAAATCAGGATTCCTCACTGAATCGGAGATAGAAAAAAAAAAAAATCACACTAAAGGACCCCCCTTTTACCCCTCTTAGCCCCTTTAAAAATATATAGATACCCCCCTTTCCCCCCTTGATAGCCAACTCTAAAAAAATGAAGCGAGCCAGGATTTGGGGTCGTCTGGGACAGTGCGGAAAGACAATTTTTTTTTTAATTATTATTATATATATTTTTTTCCTGCCCGAGGACCCCGACTGTCACGCCCGGGTGCGCGGCCGTGCAGGCCCGGCTGGGCATGAAAAAACTTCCTAGATAGATATTAAATAAATATATGAAAATATCCATTGATATGATCTATTTATATTATACAAATCAAATTACTTCTTGCTTAGTTAGTATCTAGGCTGTTTTTTTGGGGCGTCCGGGTACCCAACTTGTGCCCAGATACAGGCCTGGGTGCCCGGCCGGGCATGACCCCCCGACAGGGTTCCGAGCAGCCCCAGCACAAAAAAATGAAAGTAAAAAAATTCCAGAAAAAAAAAACATTGTGTAGAATCGCAATACAAACAACTTTTGGTTGAGGGTCACATCAGAATTCCTCATCGAATTGAAGATAAAAAGAAAATAACAAAATCATACTAATGCACTCCTCGTTAAACCCCCTTAGCCCTTTTAAAACAAATTTATGCCCCCCTTCCCCCCCCTGACAGCCAACTCTAAAAAAATGAAAAGAGCCCGGATTTGGGGTCCTTTAGGAGGGTGCAGGAAGACAATTTTTATTATTATTATTATTTTTCACGCTGGGTGCCCAGCCGGGCATGAAAATTTCCTAGGTTAGTACTTTATTTTTAAATTATTATTTATTAATTATATACTTATCTAGGCGACCAGAGTGGCCCGGGGTCACTTGCCCGGCCGGGCCAAAAAAAATAAAAATAATAAAATAATAATAAATATTTTATTATTTTATTTTCTATTTTAAATGTGGTAAATAATTTGGATATGACCCTGAGGCAAAAGTTGTTCAGTTGATTTTGCTGCATAACGTAGTTTTTTTTCGGAGTTTTCGGAGTTTTGTTTTTTTTTTTTTTTTTGGTTGGGACCTTCTCTGGTCCTTGCACGGGCTGGCCACCCGGGACCCGGGCGGCCCGGCTGGTAGCCTAGATACTTATTACTTTTGCGGTCGAGGGGTTTATAATATTTTCACCCTCCTAAATTTTATCGTGCGTCGTGCCAAGTTACGCGCCTTGTAGCTTGACCGTTTTCCGCTACCAAGATGGAGTGTAGGCCTGATTTCATCAAGGTGAACCCTCGACTTTTGTGGTCGAGGGCAGTGCCATATCCCCGTTCACCGTTCACGGGGTCTGTGGACGGAAACCGATCATGGAGCTCATGGAGTTCACGACGTAGGAGTTAATGGAGTTCATGGAGAGCGGGATCGTTTTTTTTTTTTTTTTTTTGGCTGGAGGGGTATGGTTTGTTTTTTCATAGGAGGTGGGGGTTATCGGAGGGTAACCCCCCATAATTTTTTTATTTTTGTTTTCTACGAATAATATTTTTTTAATTAATAACGAAAACAAAATGCAACCAGCCAAAATAAGCATTTTTGTTTTTAATTTTGTAGGTTATTTCGATTTTTAATTTTTTTTTAAATGTCATCACCCTATGGGGCTTGAGGCGACTGTAGTTGGGTGCGCCCCCCCCCCCCCACACACACAAAAAAAAAAAAACACCACTCTTTCGTGGTCTGCCCGTTCACAGGTGTAGTGCCAAATGACCGGCCGGTCATGTTCAAGTGACTGGTGCGGGTCACGTTCACGGTGACAGCACTGGTCGAGGGACATTATTACTGACTCTAGCCATCTTAGCGCGCGTTGAAACAACGAGCGCATGTACTAACCAAATTTACTTTTTGATATACCTCGATCTCAATAGTCGAGGAGGTCGTCTCAAAATGTCGTGCAAAAGTGTGCACACTTATATCTTCAGACCGACTCCGTAATGGTAGCCGGTGTCGTCGTTTTGTTGACTGTAAAAGCATGACCAAATACCCTTGTAAGGGTATTTGGTCTAACACCGCTCTTAATGACGAGAGTCGGCCTATCGTTGATGCACTCACCATTTTGACGAAGCGCTCTGTGAAATGTCAGATGTGGAATATCCTGAAGGTGTAGAAGAAGGCAAGGCAGACAAGGAAAACACACTAGTGATTACCACAATAAAATGCTCGCAGTGCTGAGTAACAATTGGCCTGTTTCTTTTTTTTTATGTTTGCACTATGGGCCCATATCGTTTGTCTTTGAAAATTTCAACGAATTTCGCACCGAAATTGCTGGCGAAAATAGCGAATATTTGGACCCCCGTTAACCATCTCTCACAAGCTTAGGAATTAGGCACGTGGTTGCACTTAGGGCCTCACCACACCTCGAATCGAGTATTTTTTCGACAGTTGTCAGAAAAGTTTTTAAAGTTCATAATTCGAAGGTTTCACCCGCCTTCGCCATACAACATGGTGTCGAACTTACCATTCACACGGAGCAGATTCGACAGGGTTGTGTGGCGAGGGTAGGTAATTGAGAATATTTAGGTCTTGCTCCACTACTCTCGACATGCTCAAAACACAAAAATCGTGGCGGTGTATGTTTCCATGTTCTAGTGTAAGATTTACTATCGTTTTGCACATGTCGAGAGTAGTGGAGCGAGGCCCTTTGATTAGAGGGCCCTAAGGTCCATGCAGAAAGCTGGAAATAGCGTGATGCTCGACGAGTACTACCGAACTGCATGAATCCAAAATTCTGCAACTGCCAGCAACACCATCCTGACAATGGTCGAAAAGGGTCTGATTCTCTATAGCTCGAAGGAGACCTTTCAAGTTTCGACCTGCGCCATGCGGGCAAAAACTCGGTCTCAATTCGGTCGTCGAACCTTCTTTTAACAACTATCGAAGAATTTTCGAAAGCTATCCACCCGAGTGTCTATGTGGCGATGCGAAATCTTCGAAAACTGGGTTTTCGATGTGGCAAGGTCCTAACTTGGCATTGAGGGAACTTGCAAGAATGCTTTCTGCGTCCTTCAGGGCATCCGCTAAAATTGGAACCATATAGGGAAGATTAGCATGACCCATGCGCAAGGATGACATGCATAAATTAAGAAATGGTCCCCCGCCCAGAAAACAATGTCGGCGCCTACTCGCCAAACTTGGCGTATGGAGAGTAGTGCAACCGTCCTTCGGGATATCCGTTAAAATTGGAACGATACAGAGAAGATTAGCATGGCCCTTGCGCAAGGATGACACGTATAGGGGAAAAAAAAAAAAAAAAAGTAGTGCAACCAGGCCCTGAAAGTCGGCGGCTGTGCAAAATGTTTTTTTTTTTTTTCTTGTTGTCGGTTCGTGGCCGTTGGCCATTCGATGTCCGCATATCGCATTGCGACCGAGTGCAATTTGACATCATTCATGGAGGAGTTGCTTCCACCAGTGCATTTGAAAAAGGAAATTATCCAACAACCTAGCTCAGTTGGTTAGGCATGCAGGTGATATTTAGGAGGTTGTGGGTTCGAGGCCCATAACCGCATGCGGCACACTTAGTGCCAATCATCGGTGATAGTACACTTGATACCTCTGATCAGTAACAGCACGGTCCCTGACCAACATGGTGTGGGTGTGAGTGTGAGTGGGTTGTGTGTGGTGTCTGGGAGAGTGTTGGCCTTAGACACTGCTGTTATTCGGTTGGGGGTGGAGGACGATGAAAAGGGAGGTGCAACTACTGGCAAAATGCTCGGTCTTTGTGTTAGCCGGATCCCCACCGGCGGCCCCACTCCATCCTTGACGACCATGGTTGGGGTCGGGGGCAACATGCATCCCCTCTGATGGTTGGAGGGAGACAACAAAACTATGTTTGCAGGGGTCCTTTGTGTAAGCCTTAGAAGCAGTGGTAGGTAGGTAGTGAAGTTGAATTGAAACAATTTGAAAGATGATGAAAAATTTTAGAGAAGAATATAACGTAGTTAAAAAAAAGGGAAAATTTGTCAGGCGCCCCTGTATTTTCCATTAATTTACGTCGCGCCCCTCCGACAACCAATTTACCTTGTCACGCCCCTGGGCCTGAAAATCCTTTCAGCAGGCCCCTGTCGGTAGTGGGCACAACTTTCTAGGATGCCCTCCCTCAACTCGTGGTCCCATTCCATTGGGCTCTGCGCCATATGTCCTTGTAGGGGGCACCCATCTTCCTGTGTTGCCCCTGCAGCAGTGAGGCGCTTGAAATTTGAATTCGATTTTGAACCCCGTTGTTGTTGACGCGCCGCCACTATTTTTTTTAACGCGCGTGTGTGCGTGTGTGTGTGTGTG
>BFEA01000059.1:1987807-2004139 GCA_003427395.1 Chara braunii
ATCAATCAATCAATCAATCAATCAATCAATCAATCAATCATCAATCATTTAATCAATCAATCAATCAATCAATCAATCAATCATCAATCAATCAATCAATCAACCAATCAACCAATCAATCAATCAATCAATCAATCAATCAATCAATCAATCAATGAATCAACAAATATTTTTTTTTCTATTTTTTAAATTAATTTTCTCACTCATAAAAAATCACACCGCCCCCCCCCCAAAAAAAAAAAATTTTGAATGAGCAGTCCTCTAGAGGAGGACGTGCGCAGGCCGAGGCTGCGCGCCGATTTCCCTCGCGCGCCCCCACTGGGCTGTGGCGCGACCGCGCGGGAACTCGGCCGCGCGACCTAGGCCGCACGGCTCGAACTGGGCCGCAGGATCCGCGGCCCAGGGTGCCACGTAGCATCCATTTTCTCATAAATAGATCGGAGAGAGAGAATATTCACGACGATCTAGCAGTCCCGCCAGGAAGTCTTCATAAAGAAACCGTGGGGATAGAACTCACATCCAGTGAGACGCGGCAATTGATCCACGCATGCAGGTCGCACGTGGCGCCTTTTTTTCTTCCTGAGAAGATAGACCGCCTCTCGGGTTTTGCGTATCGAGGGCAAGCTGCAGATGTCGTGCAGCATAAGGCAGATGGCATGCGCAGTGCATTCCGGGTTAAAGATCCCGGGGAACTCTCCCGCAATCACATCACCGGCAGATCTAAACACTCTTGCATTCTCAAACAAAATCCCAACAACATTGTCCTTGCCAACGACGCGACCATGTTCATACATTCCATTCGTAACGACTCTTCGGCGTAATCAAAGACCAGTCCATCAAACGACAGTTTCATCATCCGAGTATTTCCATCTACACTTGCGGTCACTTATCGCGGAAGGTGCGAAAATGGCAGCCATGCATAATTCAGTTCTCCGTGTGCTCTGCACCCCTGCCCCGTCATCCCATGGCTAATCAAACGCAAGCCCATCAGACAACCATTTCATGACAAGCATACATTGTCATTCATGCCATAAAGTAGGTGGGGAGCTATGAATCCCCCTGGGCGGCGGCCAAGCGCGGCCGAATCCGCGGACGTGGCCAGACCGCCGACCCCGTGGACGCGCGGCTTTGAGGCCACGTGGCGGCCAGTGGGGAGGGGGGTTGGGGATTCGGGAAGCGCCATGGGGCGGCGCAACCCCAGCCCCACCCCCTCGAACAAAACAAAATTAAAAAGAACAAATTTTTGGTTGGGGGGGGTCGGGTGAGTGAACTTATTTCAAAAAAAAAAAAAAAAAAAAAAAAACAGCGCTTTTTTTTTTGTAGGTGGACCCGTTTTCCAGCAGGTGTTGCTGCTGGGGAGAGGCTCCATCTATTGGTGGGGAGCAACTACAGGTAGCCCCTCAGTTGCAGATGCATTCAAAATCTAGCCAGATGGCGAGTGATGCAGCTACGCCCTAAAGCAGGAAAATCTTGGAGGCTTATGATAGCACGAGCTGAAACCACCAGTGCACTCACGGACTCGAATCCTACCATGGCATGACCTGGATGTATCTGAGCGCAATTACGTCCAGAGCTTAGTCCAAAAAGTCCCAATGGTCCTTCGGGACATCCGTTAAAATTGGAACGATACAGAGAAGATTAGCATGGCCCCTGCGCTTTCAAGGATGACACGCATAAATCGAGAAATGGTCCAATTTTTTTCARAAAAAAAAAAAAAAAAAAAAAAAAGTCCCAATGTGACTATGCCCTGAGAGTAGTGGAGGGAGGCCCTATTGCAGGGCAAGAACCAGGAAACACCTTCGCGTTCGTCAGCCTCGATCAGTGTGACGGCAGCTGATGACGGCAGCTGATGACGGACGCTTGCGCAAGGCCCCCCATCTATCGTCGGCACATGCAAAACCTTCCGGGCGTACTTGTGTTCTGGATGAATCTGATGACAATTGCGGCCCTCCGTGGGTCTCTCTGACCTTAATTACCTCCACAGCTGAGTAGAAAAAAAATAATAATAATAAAAAAATAAAATAAAGGGGCTCATTCCACCGCTTACCACATGCACGAAAGACTCGTGTATCTTTCCGTTCTGTAGCGGTGAATCAAGGGCTCTTTGCACCCACTCGCCATCGGCCAAAATTTTGATGCACTGGACACTTGGCACATCCCTCCAGATTTTTTATTTTATTATTAATTTGTTATAATATTATTATTATTTTGGCCTCCAGAAATTTGGCGGATGAGAGTGATGTAATTTGGTTTATGCGTGTCACCCATTGCGAAGGGACCATGCTCTTTTTTTTTTTTTTTTTTTTTTTTGTTTTGTTATACTCAGCAGTCCCAAAAAAACGAAGGGGAAAAATTACTTGCAATCTCCCACCAATCTAGAGTGGGAAATCTGGGGCACACCAAATGGGTGAATCCAAATGTGACATCACTCATCTCCGAAAGGCATTTTCTTACACTGTTGTCTTATTTTCTTTACCTCAAAATCCTTAATTCTGTCACACTTTGTGGGTTTTTTTTTTTGTTTTTACCTTTCTAGTTCTATTGGGACCATGCTCTTTTTTTTTTTTTTTTTTTTTTTTTTGAGGGGACCATGCTCTTTCTCGCTCCAATTTTACGGATGACAGTGATGTAATTTGGTTTAGGAATGTCCCGAAGAACGGATGCAATCCAATTTTAACAAATATCCCGAAGGGCGGATTCTCATTTTGCACATTTAGTGCCTGCGCTCCACCACTCTCGACTTGTGCAAAACGAGAGTGAATCTTCACCTAAAACATGGAACGTGGTACTGCAATACCGCCATGACTTTTGTCTTTTGTGCACGTCCAACTGTAGTGGAGCGAGGCCCATGGCCCTGAGTACGCGCTCGAACGAATAAATACTCTCCTTGCTGTGCACGACCCTCCGTGTAGTCCACGTGAGATTCAGCCCGACTGTCGTACCATTTGCAGAAGCGCTTGTACGGAGGCAAGGAAAAAGGCGGGGACAAAAAAAAATAAAAAACCGCGGACCTGGTTTGGGTTCCCCTCCACCCCCCGAGTTCCTATAAAACAAAGCAGCCAGCAAAGAGCGTGACCAATGAAGTTGACATCACTCTATTTCCCATCGCCACGCTCCATGTCCCCCGCTCCCCTTGCTGTAGCGAGGTGACGCTCGCTGTGCAAGGCTCCAGAGGGAGGAGACCCGCTCGTTAGGCCCGAGACGAGGACATCACGTGATTTTTTTTTTGGCACCGTGCTTTTTTCCGCGCCGCTGGTCGTGCTAACGTGGGCGGGGTATTGTTGATCGGCAGTTTCGAGGGCGAAAAAGGCGGTGAGGGGTATCATTGTGCGAGGGGAGGGTGTGCGACATCCGCGGCGTGTGCGGCATTGCCTCCGCGACGAGGAAGAATGGCGCCCATCAAAGTGTTCACGGCGCCAACTCCGAACGCTCACAAGATTGTGGCGGCTTTGGAAGAGCTGGGGCTGGAATACGAGGTGCAACCCGTGGCCATCTTCCAGGGCGAGCAGTTCAGCGACGAGTATAAGAAGGTCAATCCGACGGGCAGGATTCCCGCGATCATCGACGAAGACGGACCAGGTGGGGAGCCCATCACTGTGTGCGAGACGGGAGCGATCCTTCTGTACCTGGTCCAGAAAACCGGCAAGCTTCTTCCGACCGATCCCCGCAAGAGATGTGAAGCCTTGCAGTGGCTCTTCGCTGTGGTGACGGGCATCGCCATATCAGTCCGGGAGTTCGCCCACTACACCATGTTCGCTGCGGAGATGTGCGCTGACCCTTATCCCACGCAGCGGTACGTGGGCGAGACTGAGAGAGTACTCGCCGTTCTCGAGGAGCACCTCAAGGATGGGAAGGAGTACATAGCTGGAGGGGAATTCTCCATCGTCGATATCGCGATGTACGTGTGGGTGGCGGCGATGATCCAGAGACGTGGCAAGATCCAGTCCTCTAAGACCGGTGAGGAGTACGTCAACATCACTGCATGGGCTCAAAAACTCGCCCGAAATCATCCATCCTTCGACAAAGCCGTCGCCGCTTGCGAACCCCCTCCTCCCTAGGCTTAGCGTACTTTGTTATCAATTGCCTTTTTTCTCCTTCTTCTCCTCCCCCCNTCTCTCTCTCTCTCTCTCTCTCTCTCTCTCTCTCTCTCTCTCTCTCTCTCTCTCTAGCGCGCGCGCTCTGTCTGTGTCTGTGCTGCTTCTATCCGCCCACGGTGACAAGGAAGATGTGTGACTTTCAGTAGAAGTGAAGCTGATGCTAGTGGAGCGGAGATGAGTTGGTTTTTGGTTCTAATCTGGTTATCAGATATAATTGTAAAGGGTTGAAGAGGCTATATCGTCGGGGAGCAGGGGAACCTGCATTAGAGGGGGAGAGTGGTTTGTAATGCTGAGTGGGTGGAGGGGTGGGTTGCTGGGAAGCTGGACACGTTTTCCAGCAGGTCATCATATTCCAGACCCTTTTTTTTTTGTTTTTTTTTTAATGCTGCGGGCAGATTTATAGCAGCGGTGCAATATTCAAAACTTCAAATTTCAAAGAAAGTAACCTTGAATCTTTTTTGCCGCGTTCTATAGATTGGAGCGGTGTGTAAAAAGGCCCTCTTGCCCCTCTTACCCCTCTTAACTCGAGGCTGTGGTGGATGTGTTTTGTCTTCTGCTTCTTTTTGCTGATGTTGCGATAACCTTGCAATCTTCTCCTCTCCTCTCGTCTCCCTCTAACCAAGGCTCCTTCTTTTTTTTTTGTTTTTTTTTTTTGTTGCTGGTTCTTCTTTTCCTTCCTCATTGTAATTACCTTTAGCTCTCGTTATCTTCTCTCTTCCTTTCTTCTTCTCTCTTCCTTTCTTCTTCTCTCTTCCTTTCTCTTCTCTCTTCCTTTCTTCCTTTCTTCCTTTCTTTCTTTCTTCCTTTTTTTCCCTCTTCCTGTTGCCGCAGTAATAATATCCTTCTCCTCCGGGGCCAAGTCCCACAAGCAGCGTTGAGCTACCTCAACGCCTGAATCTGGACGTGTTTGTGGAGACCTGCGGGTCAGGAAACTCAACACCATTTCTGCACATCTCTGCAAAAGCGTCCAGATTCAGGCGTTGAGTTAGCTCAACGCTGCCAGCGGGACTTGGCCCCGGTTCTCACCGGAGCGTTTCTAGTGAGACGCACGATCGCTCAGAAATGACATGCTGATATGAACTCTAGTGCTACAACTGAACACTTTTCACTGCAGTTACAGTCGTTGCCTTAGGATTGTTTGTTATCGGTGCCTTTGTTTTTGTTTTTTGTTTTTCAATCTAAAAAAAAAACAAACTACGGCGGTTACTACGCTATATTCTTCTCTCAAATTCTCTTTTTTGTCCTTTACTACCTCGTATCACCTCCCTCCCGTCTTCATCCGAATAGAACTCCCGGTCATTACCGTTGCATCTGGACTGAAAGTTGGGCCAAATGCAGCTATAATGACCGGGCGTTCTATTCGGGTGAAGAAGGTAGGTGGAAGCTTCCTGAATCGGAGTTTCGGAAGGAAAAAAAACTTTTTTTTTGCTTTTTTTATACCTGGGCTGGTTAGTCCGATGATAATACCTCAAGGAAATCTGCGCGAAGAGTAGCTGCCTGCCTTCTTCCTATGAACACAATGCCGAGTCAATATGAAGGTACATGTACATGACGGCTTTCCTGGGTACGTGCACTCGTCACCTGAATAGAAAGCCCGGTCATTTTGGGGGTATCTAGACTGAAAGTTGCCCCAAATACAGCTATAATAACCGTGCCTTTTATTCGGGTGAATAATGTAGGTGCCGTCCGAATAGCACCCGGTGTTTTTTCTGCTCCATGGAAGAAGAGGTAGTGGCTGCGTATTGCATGCATGCTACTGCTGTTTATCTCCACAGGATAAGCTTGTGGCCCCACTCCACTACACAACATTCTAAATGCATCTGACCCCGGTAATGGTCCCGATTTAATACATTCAAAGTGTTGGGTCAGTCCCAAAGTATCTGGGCGACAATACAGTCCAGATACATGTGTATATGGAGAGTTAGAGTAGTGGAGAGACACCCTTGGCATGTGTGCCTTCTTTTCTTTATTATTGATTTTTTTTTTTTTAATTATTATTTTTTTTTGGAAAGATGCTCCATCTATTGGTGGGGAGCTGCACCTGCTGGAAACCGGGTCCAGCGTCCCTTACATCATGAAAATAAAACAGAGGATAGCCCTATGCTGGAAACCGGGTCCAGTGTCCCTTTCTTTCTATCTTTTCAATCCAGTATTAAGGCCTAAACCATACTACTATCTTTTGAAGAATGAGTACTACTAGTCATGGGGAAACCTCTTCAGTTTAAATTCTGACCGCCTGATGGGAAAAATTACTCCTAGCCCCCCTCTAATAGGACCCTATTCAACCTAATCCTATGTCATGTCCTCCCCTCCTCCAAACCATTGAAGATCCACCAGTGCTAACGGCGCAGGTGGGAAAGGATCCGCAAATAGTTCTGGTGTTCTCAAATAGGCCCCTGGTTGGATGTCTAACCAATTCTGAAAGGTAATCTGGTAATCCTGTGTGATCTTCCCCTTCTCCTCTTCCTCCCCTGGCCATATTATTTCCCCAAGTTTCTCACCAACTGTTATGATGGAAGCCTCCAAAACAAATATGGAAGAAATTAAGGCACTAATGGACAAATTCTCGGCCCTCTCGGATATGTTGGTAAACTGGGGTAATAAAACACAAGGATGGTGGATACATTCCCAAGGAGATAGACCACATGAACTCCCTATAATCAAATGGGTGCATCTTGAAGCTCCTATCAGAGTTCTAGGAGTAATACTGACAACTCAAGGAAAACCCAACTCAAATGATCTATGGATTTCGTCGCCTGCATTAAAAAAAATGAAATTATGGCGGAATAAACATACATCGTTATTTGGGAGATCCTTAATTATCAACAACGTGGTTCTAGTTTCAATCTGGTATAAAGCAATGTTATGACTACTCACAAAAACTGCGACAAAAGAGTTAATGAGACAAGTAACAGCGTTTCTATGGCGTGGGAATCATGAATCACCAAATGTGATCCCAAGGGTAGCCTGACATATTGTAATTCAACCTAGAGATAAAGGTGGGTTGGGACTTATCGACCCAAAACCCAATGCAAATCACTAGCGCTACGAGTATTAAAACGTTTGATTCTGGCCACAAACCTGTCATGGCAAAACCTGGCGCTAGAACAAATTTGAAGACTGGCACCACAAACGATTAAGGACATTCATCCTGGGTGGACGACAGGTTTTGGACCATCCCGCGAGCCCATACACAGTCAATGGAAACAGGGGCAAGAGGTGAGGCGAGGAAAGATCTAACTCATGATAGTTTCTGGTCAAACAAGCTAAGATATTGGAGGGAATTGCCCTTACCTAACAAAACAACACCGACAAGGTATGAGGAAATCCTATGTCAGCCTTTGTTTGGCAATCGATGGATCACGGACCAAAATGGGCGGGTATTTATTAGCTCTGATTCTCCATGGTCCACGTGGGTAAAGAATGGGGTAATTAGAATTAAGGATCTATGGAATGCTGAACAAAAAAGTTGGAAATCGGTAAAGGAACTTAGAAAAGAGATTAGGTATGCACATAAGCTCCTTGACCGGTTGGATGAAATAATCTCAGCCATACCTCTATCCTGGATAGCTTCCCTGAAAGAAAGAGCAGTCCTTCGGGTAGCAGACTGGGTGGGAGTTTTTCAACAAAACAACTCAAAGACAATAGGGCAAATATTGGATGTACAGGTGGAGAGGGTCATGGTCAACCTATTCAAAATTCACAAGGACAATAAGATCTCAAGGAAGGATCAGGACATGGTAACTTTTGTCTCTTTCAAAGATATGTATAGGATAAGGGTATTGTACGTCTTAAACACCAAGGAATGGGTAGCATATCTTCCTTATTGTCCGATCCCAGACCTCCCACTGGATCCCGCAGACTGGTTATGGCGATCAAATAGGAAATGCAAACCAGTGAGGCTACAAACATTATCAGTTAAGACAACTTGAAGACTAATGCGCCCCAAAGTTAACATTATAGAGTTGGTACAAAATAGATGGCAGGGACATCTTAATATATATGAGGAAGAGCTTAAACCAGTCAAGTGGTGTCAGGGATTAAAAGAAAAGCCTGTTAAGTTTGCTTCCTTGCAATGGCAGATAGTACACAGATGCCTACCAACGAATGATTGGTTAATAGACCATTCTACATTGGAACAGAAACGGGTGGTGTTGCCATGGTGCAACTCTTGTATGAGGGCCTTCCTTAAGAGGAAAATAAGGGAAACAATCGAACACCTCTTTTTACAATGTCCAGGTGCCGTTCTATTATGGAGACGATGGGACCACGTGTGGCGAAGCCTCACTGGCTTGGATTGGCCCTGGGACTGGAGTGCAATTTTGTTAGGTTATTGGAACCCTCAATTAATAGAGTTATAGGAATTCCAACACAACTTCTTTCATCTAGGAAGGAAAGCGATATTGTGGGCTTTATGGTACAAACGTTGTATCAACGAAATGGAAGAAGTAAGGATAGAAAGTGAAGAAGTAATAGAAATAATACGAAGCTTTGTTCAAACAGAACAAAGAGATCAATGACATCTGTGAACATTGAATAAATTGGAATAGCATCCTCTGGAATGTTAAAGATCCGTAGGCGTTGAATATTATGATTAGTTCTCATGTTAGCTCCTAATACTTCCATGATGATAATAAATAAAAATGGAGCCAACGGATCGCCTTTTCTGACAGACCTTTGGAGAGGGATTTCATGAGACAATATGCCATTTACCTGAATTCTCGTCGTGGCATTAAAGTGCAGTAATTGTACCAATTTTCTCATTGCTAGCCCGAATTCAAACTTAGCTAAACAAGCATCCAGGAAATGTCAATCTACATGATCATATGTTTTTTCGAAATCAATGAATATGCAAGCCATATTTTGTTTATTTTGCCTGGATATTCTGATCATTTCGTTGACTAGTAATACATTATCCTGAATATTCCTCCCATGAATGAAACCTGTTTGGGAAGGATGAATAATGTCTGTCATTATTTGGATAAACCTATTAGCTATGGTTTTTGCTAACATTTTATATACCACAGTCAGCAAGGTAATTGACCTATAGTTCCTTATGTTGGTTTTGTCACCTTTCTTATATAGTAAAGTTCGTATCCTCTGATCAACAATTTCTCCCATAGTGCCAACTATTTGAACCTGTCTGTAATATTTCATTAAATCTTCTGACATTGGAACCCACATTGTTTCTCATAATTCTTTTGGGAGACTATCCACCCCCGGGGTTTTATCTTCCTCCATTTGCAGGAGCGCCGTCCAAATTTTCTCCTTGGTAATTGGTTCCTCCATTTTTTCCCTTTGTTCTTGTGATAATTTTTGTGTTAGTGGATCAAAAAACTCATGAGTTTTTTGCGATACTACTTCTGGGTCTACTGTCGATGTGTACAACTTTTTAAATAAATCATAAGCCATCTTTAGACTGCTTGCTGACGAGACCGTCTCATGGTTAGGTGAAACGACTGGATCTATTAAAGTTTCTTTGTTTGTCTTTTTTATTTTAGTTTGCGCTAATGAGAAGAAAGAGGAATCCATTTGTCCTTCTGACTGATGTTTTGATAATTTGTTCCTGACTAGGTAGCCTTTCCATCGTTCCTGTGCAATAGTGAGTAGTTGTCTTCTGAGTTTCTGAGTATCTTCCTGTTGGGGAAGTGATAAGGGAATTTTTTGTTGTTCATACTCTATAATTTTCTTCTGAATTTTCATTTATTGATCATGCTTTTGTTTAACTATTGAATTTGAAAACTCATTGACTTTTCTTGCTAAGAAAAAAATATCATTATTAAACCATGATATATATGAATAATGTTTATCTTTTGTTGTATGTCAAAATTCTCATACTTTTTTTATATAGGTTATAAAGTCTGTTCTCTTAAGAAGAGACGAGTTAAGCTTCTAGAAACCCTTCCTACGATCCAGTTTTACCCTAACGGTCAGTAGAATGGCACACATCTTATGATCCGCTCCCGGCTAGGAACTTTGTGGGAAAATATTAGCTCCTATTAAAGCATGATCTAGATCCACGGAAATAAGTATCAAATCTATTATGGTCCTAGACTGATGAGAAGAACCCGGATTTATGATACATGAAAAAATACGTTCTTGAGGAAAAACCCTTCGATACGTAGCATATAGGTTATCCTCCTCAAATAATTGTTGAATGATCATTTCATCCTTCTCTTTATACGCAGGGCATGAGGATCCTCCATCTGTCTAGCCATCTATCTGGGGCTGCGTTAAAGTCACCTGCAATTATGAGAGGAATCCCATTTGGGATATGATTGCGAAGCCTTTGAAAAAATTGTCTCCTTTCTTGTACCTCATTAGGAGCATACACATTCAGAAAACACACTGTTTCGACCTCTAACATTAATAATATTGAGATCCATCTTCCTTCTTCTTGATCCGCCTCCCAATGAATGACCTCTACTCTGGAGTCTGGCGGTATCCAAATGACCACTCCTGCCGAACCATTGTGTATCGCATGTGCTTGATACTTTTGATACGGCCAAACCAGGACATGGACATGGGATCCTCCATCTGTCTAGCCATCTATCTGGGGCTGCGTTAAAGTCACCTACCATTATGATAGGAATCTCATTTGGGATATGATTGCGAAGTCTTTGAAAAAATTATTTCCTTTCTTGTACCTCATTAGGAGCATACACATTCATAACACACAGTGTTTCGACCTCTAACATTAATAATACTGAGATCCATCTTCCTTCTTTTTGATCGGCCTCCCAGTGAATGACCTATACTCTGGAGTCTGGCGGTTAAGTCGTTTGCCAGATACTTTGTGGGTTGTATAAGAAGACCGCGTCAAAAATCTCTTATTTTTCAGTTGTAGGAATTTTAGCTCTTTTTGTGGTTGTTTATCTCACTTTAACCTGTGAAGTGCGCTCTGCAAGCGCCTTGGGCAGTTGAGCCAAATTCAACGACACTTGAATGGATGGTACAAAGTCCTTCAGCGTTTCATACCTTTGAAGAACTTCCAGCTATCGGACTATATCTTCAACCAGAGAGATAAAATGGTTGTTGGGCATATAGCCTTTGAGGATCCTACTCGTTTTAATCAACGATTTCAAATGTTCAACGTCATGACAATTGAATTACAACTTTGGTTTCTTGCTGATTGCCCCGAATCTTGGATTGTTCTTCAGTGTGAGAATTCGGAGGACCAAGATTCATAGGGTTTCCAACAAATAACCCAGTGGTAAGAGAACTTTACAGCTCCCCCGGACTCCGAAGAATCTACGTCTAGACCTACAGTGAACATGTGATGCCTTTCTCCATGAATTTATCCATGGTATGGACTATATCTCCAACTTTCCTGCCAGCTTACGCTACGACAATTGCCATGCCATTTGCGCAGCGCTAAGAGGCGACAAAGAATATGTTCTCCGTAACGAATGATTCACAATTTCTTTTCAACTTTGGAAAGTTGCTAATCGAACCTTCCGGTTCTATCTGTTGTGATGAGAATGACGTGTCTGACTCTTTGCCTTTCTTGCACACACCATTCATATGACTCATACCTAAGTTCTTACAGGTGACTGTAATGAATATGGTGAAGGCGTAATCTTACCTCATCAGTAATGGTGGAAGGTCAAGATTCCAAGGGTGCAACAAAGCGCTTATTTTGACACTAATCTTTGAAAATAAGTGAAAAATGGGATGTCTAGTAACAAAAAACAACACTCTACTAATAACCATTCCAATATAAAAAAAGTAAACTCATCCAAGCTGCAGCCACATGTACATAGATGATACGATAATTTTCACCTTGTTGAAAATCAGATGGTACTACTCAAGTTGCTAAGTAAATAGCCATTACTGTCAAGAATAAGCGAATGGAAAATATAAATGATGTACATCTTCTTGAGTATAATATAAAATAAGAAGGTCGTAGTAATTCAAGATAAATGTTGATATGTGACGAACCAACTTCCGGACCTGCACCATCTTTCGGACCCCTTCCCTTGTCGTGTTTTATTTGCATCAAGATGTGTCCTGCCCGGCCCTCGAGACCTCCCCCCCCCCCNCCCTTGGCCTGTTCTCACAGGCCTGTGTTATATTCGGGGTAGGCTAGTCCACGCCGGTACCTCTGTCGGTACCAGCCAGTCCAGTCCCGTCAGTCCGTTGGGGTATACCCCAGTCATTGTCTGTTTTCACCCTGTCTCTTATACACATCTAGATGTGTATAAGAGACAGGATGTGTCCTGCCCGGCCCTCGAGACCCCCCCCCCCCCCCCTGTTTTTTTTTTTCGAATAAAGGTACCTCGCTGAAATCTATATTTTTGTCAATGCTAGTGGTTCTTGAAATTCCGTCATTTTTGTAATTTAGAAATGCATGGGAATTACGCACGCCTTAGAGAACGCGCTCAGAATTTGGCTCGACAGTTAGGAATTCCAGAATTTGCGGAACTCGACGCGTCCTTTCACACGCGAATGTTCTCGGCCCCGACATGGAAAACTCTGGGAATTTTGTAAGAATATGGATAGACGTAGGACTTTCTTTCTTTTCCCTCGTCTACTTTTCGCGTGGATATGATAATTTCAATTTTTGAATTAGCGTAGGGCTGGGAAAAACTGCAACTGTTTCGGTGCCCATTTTTCTTTTGCTGATCAACATCATGTAAACGAGTTTCTTCCTCCTTCCTTCTCGCGCTCCTCCCAGCGCCCTTCTTCGCGCGCACATGCTTTCTCACACTCTCTCCCTGTATCTCCTTCCCCGCGCGCGCCCTTTTTCTCTTTCTTGATCATCTGAATCTTGGATCCGTTTCACGCTATCCTTCACACTCCTCTTCTTCCCGCTCTAAGACGTGCGCTCGAAAACCCGGTCGATCCTCTCTTCCCATCTAGCCAAGGAGAAGCGCCGTGTAAGAGGAGATTCCTACTGCACGACGATTCTGATTGGCCGAGATCGGACTCTGAGGGATCAACATGGCTTTCAACAGACGATTACTCTCACGCCCTCCCTCACCTTCCTCTGACCTACCCTGCATCTTTCCTCGCATCTATCTTCCTTCTCGCAACTATAAATTCCATCGGCGCATCTGCAACTCTCTCTCTCAACTCGTCCGCCAACTTTCGGGAAGCAGTGGCTAGACGGTGTGCGTGTGATGCGAGTCGAAAAGTTCCGACGGGCTGACTGCAGACTGACTGACTGTGCGCAAGATCGCCATGACGGACTGTGGGATCGGGGCAAGTCCGCGCAGAGACTAAGTCGGCGGGGTGACGATCTCAATGGTGGCAGGTGGCACGCGACGGTCGGGACCGTCGGTGCATGTATGAGAAGTGACAGGAGTTTAATGAATGAATAGTCCGTGGCCATGCTGAAACTTTACGCCAGATGCGCCTCCTTGTCTCTGACCTATTCTTTGGTGTGAGTGCAGCTTCGCGACAGTTAAGCCGGAAACTCTTTTCATCTCCAGACTTCTGTGTGATTGTCCTCTGTGAAATTCATTTTGTTCGCTTATCTTCAGATGTGAATGACTATGCATGTGTGAGAATGATTGTTTGATGGCCCGACGCTTGGATTAGACTCGGGATAACGGGGCAGGGGTGCCAAGCACACAGAGCACTTAATAATGTGTGGCTGCCATTTTCACACCTTCCGCGACGAGTAATTGTGAATGCTTTGTCATTGATGGATTGGTTTTTGATTAGACTGAAGAGTTGCTGCAATCGGATGTGTAAGAATGATTGAAATGTTCGCAAGGACAATGTTGTTGGGATTTTGTTCGAGAATGCCAGAGTGTTTAGATCTGTCGATAATGTGATTCGAAATACCTTGCGCGCAACCTGACAAGCGATCCGTCTTCTCGGAGAGAAGAAAGGTGCCACGTACGACCTGCATACGTGATCACCAGCTGTGTCCCACTTGATGTAAGTACGGTCCACACGACTTCCGTATGAAAATCTCTGGGCGGAACCACAGACTATTGCAAGCTCTCTCTCTCTCTCTTTCTCTCTCTTTCTCTCTCTCTCTCTCTCGCCCCAAGAACGAAGGATGTTCCCACTTTGTTTAGCATGTTTCAGATAGATAAAGGCGATAATAAAAAAAGCCTGATCGATTAGGACTAACGATGAATGATTATTGATTGATTTGCCATGTGGACTGAAGGCCCTAACCCGACTGGGCGCCGGCCTCCCGTACTCCTGCCACGTCCCTTCCCGTACAACGAGAACAGGACACGTGTATGTGAGTGGGACGTACGAGAAGCCGTCGCCGAGATCGGCGGTCGATATTATTTCCCTCTTGAAACTCGATGCTCATGATTTGTCGGAGCAGGCTTTGTCATTATTGATATGGATTTTTCGCCTTATTCGCTGCTATTACCATTTAACGAGTTGATTGTCATTTCGTGGACGGCAGTGGCGCCCCATTGGCCTAACACTCTGTGGAGCGACTGTTGTCGCCTCGAGCGCTGCCAATCAAAAGGCTTCCACTACCGCGTACGGAGTGAGGACGAACACAAAGAACGAGCTACTACGCGATTGAGACACTCCACGTCAGATTTTGAGTTGTGCAATGAACGACGTCGGGACTTGATCCGAAAACGAGACACTAGAAGTGTACCCGGCCCCTTTCACGCGAAACGAAGGGCAACGGCCCGCTGGGAAGTTCAACGATACTTTTTGGATTGAATTTCCCTGCGTCGAACGTCCTGCGCGCACCTTCTTTTTTTCTAGATATCCGCGTAGCGATAGACCCTTCCCTCTTACTAAGTCAGACCAACACGGGGGATTTCGGTTATGTCCGTATCCCCGCACTCAATTTCCAAAAATCCTTGGCACACCCCATCTTGCTATCTATCCAGGGCCATTTTCCGCAATCAAAAACATTTTGAACGGAAGATAGCACAGGGCGTGAGGTTGCGCGTCACAGATATGTGTTATCATATTATTGACTTATTAGGTTTCGTAAAGTAATCGATGCAAGCTTGCTATCTATCCAGGGCCATTTTCCGCAATCAAAAACATTCTGAACAGAAGATAGCACAGGGCGTGAGGTTGCACGTCACAGATATGTGTTATCATATTATTGACTTATTAGGTTTCGTAAAGTAATCGATGCAAGAATAGGATAGCAAAATGTTTTACTCTTTATTGGAACTGTAGGAAAATCCGCACAAAAAAGACTCCATACTCGGTTACCGGACGCTATGGAGGGCCCTACCCCAGTATCAACTCTAATTCATGCAGCTACTATGATAACAACAAGTATTTTCATGATGGCAAGGTGTTCTCCCTTATTTGAATACGCACCCAAGGCTTTGATTGTGATTACTTTATTAGGATGCTAAGGACAGGCAAAGTCTGCGTGAAGAGAGGCTGCCAACACAATGCCGAGTCACCATGAATGCATTGAGCTGCCTTCCTGGCTAGATGCATTCACAATGACAAGGTGTTCTGTCCCGAAAGAAGGCAGTGTATGAATGGTGCACATTCTCCCCACACGATAATAGTTCAAATCTTTCCTGTCCACCTTAAGTGGTTGGGAATGAGGAGACCTTAGTAACCCCTCCCCCCTTCTTTGGGTGCAAAAAAAACATTTTCCTCTCCCCTCCTCTCCCATCCTTTCTTTCAAGTTTTCCATAGGGATGAAACTTCGACTGATAAGGAGCCACGGGTCGTAAGAATTGAGATTTCTCCCGTCCAACACAAGAGTGCTTGATAATCCAGAGAGCTAAGTTACTCCCTCCCTTTTTCTTTTTTTTGGAAAATAGCAGTTTTTCCATCGCCACGGAGCCACGTCAATATGACCCATATGGGACAAACCTTGCCAAAGTAGTCTCTTTCACTCACTGCCATCAACTTGTCCCCCCCCCCCCCCCCCCCCCCCCTCTCTCACACACACACACACACACATATATACATTTTGACGACACTAATTTACAACAGCATGTCGTTTTATGGATCAGCGTCTGCTTTTCTTTGGCCTTCCTCCCTGATCACTTTTACTACAGCAAATATACCGTTTGTTCTTTCATGTGCGAGGAGTGGAATTTTCCCAAGCATAGCGAAATCCATTGAGAACAACAGTAAACCAGTTTGCGACATCTTAGAGAACGCCAGAAATAGTAGTAATTGAGCCAAATCGAAAGCAGACATCCAAGCGAAATGTATACCAAATCGAAATGAGCATTACACCGATTCGGTAGTGTCTTGATAAGCAAGTCCTTCTAACGCCTCCTTCTACAGTAGTATCATCAAAACCACAATAATTACT
>BFEA01000059.1:2020259-2030770 GCA_003427395.1 Chara braunii
TTTTTTTTTTTTTTTTTTGATCCGCATTCGGCCGAACTGCCGAATGCGTCGAGAGGGGGTGCCGAACGTTCGGGCGTTCGGCCCGTCCCGAACGCCGGCAACCCTGGTCCACACCATTATAAGTTTTTTCAAAGTCAATGAAAATAAAAGTTGCGTTGTGTTTAGAGTGACGTGTGATCTTTATAAGTTCATTTATTAGACGAATATTATCTTCTATATTTCTATCGGATATAAAACCTGTTTGAGTTGGGTGAATAATATCCGCTGTAATTCTGATCATCCGATCAGCTAATGTCTTCGTCCCTAACTTGTAAACTACTGTTAGCAGACTTATAGACCGATAGTTTCTAATATTAGTTTTTTCACCTTTCTTGTAGAGCAAGGTTAATACCCCTTATCCTACTAATTTACCCATTTTCCCGGATGACCATACAACTTGGTAGAAATTCATTAGGTCTTGAGATATTGGGTCGCACATTGATTCTCAAAATTATATTGGTAAGTCATCTATAGCAAGTTTTTTCCCCCCCTCTATTAGCATCAGGGTTTTTCATATTTCTTCTTTTCAGATCGGTATTTATTGCATTTCCTTTTCTTTTTCTGATAAAGTCTTTGTGATAGCGAGTAAAAAATCATTAGTTTTTATGCTACGTTGAGCTTGGGGAATATTCTCATTTTCAGACGTAAAGAGTTCTTTGAAAAATCTCTAGCTATCTTAGTGTTGATTGCTGTCGAGGTGGCTCAAGGTGCATCTCAGTTATTAGGATCGACTAGGGCTTAAATGACGGTCTTTCGTGTTCTGGTTCTCGCCATAGCAAAGAATCGTGCATTCATCGCTCCTTCCATTTTATGACTTCTGAGTTTCCCTCTAATCCTCAACCCTTGCCACCGACATTCTTTGTGTGTCAATAGTTGACCTTTTGATTCTTGGATTTCCTTGGCAAAAAGCTTCAGAGACTCTTGCTCATCTGACTCTGTTTTCATTTGTTGTAATTTTTGAATTTTATTTTGAAGTTGTGTTTTTTTTTAATACCTTTGTGTCGCTAATAATTTAGAATATTCATTGCGTTTATGACCTAGGAAAGCTAGATCGTTATTGAACCAACAAATATCATCGTTTATGCAGAGCTTCTTTAGTTTCCAGAAGTCCCAAGCATCCTGAAGATATTGTTTGAAGCTATCAATTTTAAGATGAGAAATGTTTAGTTTATAATAGTTTTTACCTTGATCTGGCTTCTTGCGAAACTAGAAGACCGTCACGCACATGGCATGATTTAGACCTAAATAAGGACTACATGGAACAATCTCAGCAAACTGAAGTGCTCCCTATAGTTCATCTAACACTAAAATAATATCAATTCTGGATTTAGTGGATTGTCTCGATTGACTTATTATGAAACATGTAAACATTTTTTTTTTGTGGATTGAGTCGTCAAAATGAATAAAAAACATTGAGTGTATGACAAAGATTAACTATAATCAGTTCATATGTTTCCACATAGTCAAGGGAGGGGGAGAGGATATGCCAACGATCCAGTTGTTTATCAGGAGCCGCATTGAAGTCTCCTGTTATGATCACTGGGATACCCACCGAAAGCCGAGGGAGAAGAGATTAAAAGAATGTTTGTCGATCCCCAATATCACTAGGTCTGTAAACAGTGTACTAAACACAGTGGATATTGATGACTCCCAATTCCAACATTGCTAGGATAAAGACCCACCTCCCTTCTATTGGGTCCGCCTCCTAGTATAGGGTTTCTACTTTAGACCCCGACGATACCCATATGGCTACTCCAACACTTTCTGGCCTAGGGGCATGTGCCATGTACGATGTATGAGGTGATACCTCCTTTAATTTGTTTTTATATATATACTTTTTGACGAAATGGCAGTTCTTATAAGCATGATGATGAAAATTTGTATCCATGAGATAGGTTTATTGGATATAGATAAGATATGACCATTCCTTGCCATCAATTCCTTTGAGTTGATCGTATATGGCTTGTTTCTTACTCTGTTTGGCAGAAGTCAATCCATTTACATTGAGGGATCTAAGGTCCAAATCAACATAATGATTTATCTTGAACAACTTCCATAGTTTAACCTTATTATATAAAACATCAATAAGTTTGATTCCTTCCATTCTTTTTTCATGGTCTTTTAATACCTGCTCATTAGAGGTTAAAAAAAACATCTTGGTGATAGATTCTCACCATACCGATCAAGATCCCCTCTCCAAGACTCCCCCTACTTCCAAGGTTGCATGTATGAGAAGTCTAACAAGGAGGGTGGTCACGTCAGATTCTGACAAGAACGTACTGACCTTAATTTTCAGTTGTTGGAGCTTCTTGAGTACTTTCATTCCCATCCACCGGAGATCTATATCTTTTGCTTCCTCTAATTTTAGGTAAACATCACGTCCCACAATTCTATGTGAATCAGATATCACTATTAGAGCGGATGAAATTCCTTGGGGAAACTCCTCTTTAACATATTTAATAATATCCATCTTAATTAGAGTTTCCCCAGCCTTCCCCTCTGTTAAGGTGGACACCATACAAAGCTCCAGGAGGCACCGACAATCCAACAACCCAATTACCTTTTTTGAACCTGACGGGGATAATTACCATTCTCATTTTTGAAGGGGGGGAATCAGTTTGCTCATTTTTCATTCTCAAACGCAGTTTCTATCTCTGGCTGGTGATCTTCAGAGTCGGTGGAGAGGAGAAGGGGGTTTACTCACTGCAATGTTGTACCAACTCTGTTGTTTGAGGTGTCTGTAGGTCTTCTGTGGAGACGGAATCTTATTCATTACAGGGATATACCTGAACTGTTTTCTGCATATTCTGCAACTCCTCGAGATATCTCGGAAAGGGGAAAAAAAAATAATTTGTGTATTAAGTATTGTTCTTATTCATCGTTTACACCTTCTTTTTTTTTTTTTTTTTTGATTGCCTTCATGCATGTGGCAGCAGGGACTAGGTGCAATGCCAACATAAAGAAACAAGCCTTACAAGGGGCGTTCATTAGCTATGGGAAAAAATTCGCTAAACGGACATGGTGGTCGAAAACAAAAAGGCCAGACTGTTTATTTTTTATGAAAAAAGGACAGAAAAGAACGTGCGCTTAGTCAACAGCAGCAATCGGCTCCTACGATAATTATGAAGCCACACAACTGTAAGTTTGTAACCCTATCTTCACTGCGATTACTAGGTGTATTACGGGATTTTGACAAATTCACCCAAATTGTGAAAGTCATGAGGAAAGAGTATTCATTGCCACAAAGCAACGGTGGAAAGAGACAAAGGAGGAAAAACGAGGATGAGGAGAGAGAGAGAGAGAGAGAGAGAGAGAGAGAGAGAGAGAGAGAGAGAGGTGCTGCCAAGAGTCAACCCATGTAAGAACATAGTGAAAACTGGACCGACAAAGCGCAGCGACCCTATGGTGCTTTTCATCTGGCCGCCGAAACCGGAATCTTCAGGGGTCACAAGAAGGGGGATCGATAGAGTAGCAGAGAATAGTATCAGTAGCCTATTCCTCTCAGTCTCAAGTAGAAAAGAGTCGAGAAAGAAGTAGAAGTTCCCAGAAAATCAGACAGTGTCCGACAGAGAATTGTGCCAGAAAGTAGCATCAGGTACCGAGGGTTAGGAAGAACAAGACTAGAACAAAGCCAGGTACCACGAGAGAAACAGAAATCGGGCATCTCTCATTTCGATCCCACCACACTGCGCTTTCATCTAAAGAACAACTGCAAAGCAAAAACATAACAGTCGAAGAAAAGAGAAGAGAAGAGAAGAGAAGAGGAGAGGAGAGTAGAGTAGAGGAGAGGAGAGAAAAGAGAGAAGAGGAGAGCAGAGGAGAGCAGAGAAGAGAAGAGAAGAGAGGAGAAGAGAAGAAAAGAGAAGAGGAGAGGAGAGGAGAGGAAAGAAGAGGAGAGCAGAGGAGAGCAAAGGAGAGCAGAGAAGAGAGGAGAATAGAGGAGAAGAGAAGAAAAGAGAAGATGAGAGGAGATAGGAGAGGAGAGAAGAGGATAGAAGAGGAGAGAAAAGGAGAGGAGAGGAGAGAGGAGGAGAGAGAGGAGACGAGAAGAAAAGAGACGAGAAGAGATGAGACGAGAAGAGAAGAGATGAGAAGAGACGAGAAAAGACCGACGAGACGAGACGAGAAGGAGAAGGGGAAGTAGAAGGGGAAGGAGAGGAGAAGGAGAAGGGGAGGAGAAGGAGAAGGGGAGGGAGAGGAGAAGGAGAGGGAGAGGAGAGGAGAGGAGAGGAGAGGAGAGGAGAGGAGAGGCGAGGAGAGAGGAGAAGAGGAGAAGAGGAGAGATAACAAGAGAAGAGAAGAAAAGAACAGAAGAAAAGAACAGAAGAAAAAGTCCCAGAAAATAAGAGTACACCGTACCGTCGGCCGAGGCCAGAACGACGCTGGCCAGTTTTGCCCCCCCCTTGCTTAACCGGTAGCTTATGGGAGCTTGAGGCCTGGTAGAGAGATTTGAGGAGGTGGCTTGCTGATTAGCTGCCGCTTTCAGTGGCTGATGGTGGGTTGAGGCTAAAGCGACGCTGGCTGGTGCTGCCCCCCCCGCCACCTAGCTCTGTAACCCGTAGCTGGCGGGAATTTGAGGCCTGGTAGAGAGACCTCGGGAGGGGCCACCAGCCTGCATGACACTTGGGGGGGTCTAATAGCGAGCTATCAGATGGCGGAAGGGCAAATAGCTGAAGAGATGGTCGCTCCTTAGCACTACGTCTTGCTGGAGGGGGGCGGTTGGGATGGTTGCCAGTTTTTTTTTTTTTTATGGTTGCCAGTTTAACCTCTGTAGAACGCTTCAATTCCTTTTTTTTTTTTTTTGGGGGGGGGGGGAGATGCTCCCAGGACCCACCCCTACCTACCCCTTCGTTCTTCTTCCTTGGCGTAACCCCTGGTTCCCCATCTACAGGGGCACGTGTATTCCTTTCTGTATGTTCAATATATTTACTTCCAATAGTTTAAAAAAAAGGGTTGTTGATGAATTTTCTTGAACCTTCCTGATTGTTCTCAGCCGAAGCTGGGTAATGGCCTCAGTATCTCAAACTGTTCACTGCAATTCCATAAGGGATGTTGGGCCTGGTTCCCAGCACGTGTTGCTCCCCACGAATGGATTGGCGCATTGTTTCAATAAATAAAAAATAAGGTGATTTGTCCCCAATACAAACATCTGCAGGATCGCCCGTTTTGTACAGAAAAGTTAGAAAGGCTAGGGCGCAGTTACGGTTTCAGTTTGAAAACGCGCTTCAGTCACAATTTTGCGAATGTTGTGCCAAAGTGAGGAAAATCGTGAATGTATACAACCTAGCACGTGAAAGTTAGAAAGGCTAGGGTCTGGTGGGGATGTGTTGTATTCGAGGAGTGCCTGAAGTGGATTTTAAACTGAAATCGTAACTGCGCCCTAGTTACCCCCAAAAGTTATTATTCGCATTTTATTCCTTTCAATAACTCGGCACAAAAAAATGCACCATTGAAAATGGTCTGTACGACTTTGTTGGATATTCGAGAACGCCTATTACAATTCTCTAGGGAGTGGCTGGGTGGGGATCGGGAGGGGTAGGTAGCGGAGGTCTGTTGGTCAGGGGACTGGGATGGGGACGTTGGCAGGGAGGGCCATGATGCAGAGGTAGTCCCAAGGGACAACCACCTGAGTTTCAAAGAATGGTTGTCGATAGACTCGTGCATCCCTATGAGACAAGCTGAGGAATTTCCAGACCCCTTCCCTCCACATCCGGGGTCTCTGGAATTACGTCTGTAATTGTCTGATAATGTTTGGGGTGATTTTTGGGCTCTTTGGTCAGTTCTTGATTATCGTTTTTTTTCTTGTTTTAGCCTACTACCGTCTGTGTTTTGTTCCCCCCCCCTTTTTGTTTTCTTTGTTACCAACCTTCCCTTTGCTGCAAATATGGATATGCGGCGGCCAAAGACAGAGGTGCAAGGCGGGCATTTCAAAGGAAAGGCAGGGAGATGGCAGGATAACCACTGATGCCCCCCAGTGGCTCCTCCCGGTTCCTTGTCCAGGCTCAAGGATGGAAAGGGTGATGGTCGCTTTTTTTGTATGGGTCACTGGACCTGTTGCAAATAGATGGTAGCAGTAGAATTCTGGAGCCAGGTTCCCCCCCTGCTCAGTCAAATCCCCTGGTTCCAGGGCAATCAATGCTGGCAGGATCCACCTATAGTTTCTTCAATGTATTCCAATATATCATGTTCATAAGGGACGTTGGACCCGTTTTCCAGCAGGTGAGGCTCCCCACCAATAGATGGAGCATTGTTTTGTTTCAAGAAAAAAAAAAAAAAAAAAAAGGTCTTTCGTCAAGTCGGGCAATACTTGCATTTTATCATGGCTATGCCGGACCCGGACCCGCTTAGTCAATGTCCGGATTCCGGACGCAGGTCCAGAACTTTCCGGATGTCCGGAGTTCTGGACACATTCGGACTTCCGGACATTGGCTGTTCCGGACCGTCCAGACTTCCAGGCAGGTTCGGAAAAGTCCGGAACGTAAAAAAAACTGTTTTTTCACGGGATGGGAAGTAGTAGTACACACTTGTAGTAGTTTCAAAGTACACACTTTTAGTTTAACATACACACTGTATTACACACTTGCAAAGAAAAACAAAATGACGTACCTCCACGCCTCGACCCCGTCGTACCTGCGAGCACACACATAAACAACACAAAAGAGACACTGGTCTTCGACAATTGCAAGTGAAAAAAAAAAAAGTTAAAAAAGAGAGAAAATTGAGAAAATAATTAAAATTTAAATTCATCGAACCAGAGTGCGGTTCCGAAGACTGAACTTAGGGACTTCCTTACACAACTTTATAACAGCTCACATAACTTAATCTCTCTCTCTCTCTCTCTCTCTCTCTCTCTCTCTCTCTCTCTCTCTCTCTCTCTCTCTCTCCCTCCCTCCTTGCTCTAATCTTTGCGTTTTTTTTTTGCAAGCGGTTCATCTTCAGAATCAGCACCCGACGATTCAAAAGATTCGTCTGTGCTGCTGTCCTCCCGCTCTTCGGCTTCGGGGCTGCCCTTCCGAGATGTTTCACCCTCTGCCTCGGGGCGGGTGGCCTCCACCTGCATCTCCTCTCCTGGCGAGGCCTTCCGCGGTTGCCCTCGAGGCCTCTTCGCTGCAACCTCAACAGCAGCATCCTGTTCGCTCCCCTGCTCACATGCCTCTCCATCTTCCACCATAGCCACCACATCCACTGCGGCATCCTGCACCTGTGCCACCTTCCGCGGTCGCCCTCGAAGCCTATTCGCGGGCCCCTTCACATTTGGTGCACACGCTTCAGGTCTCGCACTGATATACTTCTCAGCATGCTCGTGAGTGACAGTCTTGCTCGCACACTGAGATTCCTCCAAATGCAACCGGGCGAGGTACAAAGAAGGCCGTATGGCCTTCCTCAATGAAAGCAGGTCCTTGTTGAGCTCCCTTTCGAGCTCAAGCAAGCTGCTGCTGGCCCGCCGGCGTGCGATGGGGTTTGTCGTGGCGACGTTCTCAACGCCACCATCATCGTCGTCGTCATCTTCTTCTCTCTTGCCATCCTCTCCCTCCTCCCTATCCCTGCGCAGCTTGGCTCTCCACTCCTCCACCCTCTTCTTTGCCTCGTCGTACAATTGCTCCGGTGTCAAGTCCCCAACCCCGTTCCTCCATGGCTTCTTCTTCTTCGCCTCCTCCTTTTCATCAGACTTCTTCTCTGGATTGTCCAACAGATGCTTGTTCCATCTGTTGTACACCAATCTGCTCAATTTTCCGACTCCAACTTGAAGGCTGTTCCGTGGTTTGGTGTGAATTCTTTCGAAGAGACTCCAGTTCCGCTCGCACCCCGAGGCAGAGGACCCCTGTCCAAGCAAACGGATCGCCTGGCGTTGCAAGTTCGGCATGTCGCTGCACCACTTCCTCCACCATCTCGCTGGCTGGCCTTTGGACATGTCTGCAAGGGCTCTCTCACTTCTGAACTTCCCCGTCCCTTCAATCCAGCAATTTACTTCCTCGTTCAACCCCCGGTACGCCGACGGCTTCGCCCAAGAGTACAACCATGTCCAGAATCCATCCATTACCTCCGGATCCTTATCCAGGCTAGAGTCCCTGAACTCAGGATCGAGAAACATCGCTGCACAATGCAGCGGAGAAGTCATCGTGTTCCACCTTCGCATGATGATCTCCTCAGGCTCCCCTTTTTCCACTTCTGTGAAACAGTCCTTCTTCCCTAAGCTCTCCACAACCTCGTCCATGCGCCCGTAGATCTTGCTGATCGTCGGGCTGACTCCGTCACTCAACTTCAACAAATCGAGGAGTTGTGAGGACGTCTTTTGCACCTTCTCCACTTCCGCCCAGAAATCATTGTCCAAGATGGTCGCTGTTGCAGCGTGAAACAAGTGACGCTGCCCTGGAAGCACGATGCTTTCCTTTCAGTCCTTATCCGTCAAACATGTTCGCAATGGCAGATACTAGTCCTGCACGCTGTCCAACATGATGAAGTTCGTGGCGAATCGAGTCGCCCCGAGCCTCGTGAGAATTGCTCCACGAGATTCAACGAGAAGCAAGTCTCTGACCTTCGTGTGGTTCATAAAAAATTTCACCAGCTCTACTGCCTTCTTGAGCACCACGTCCAGCCAACCGATCTTCCCGAATTGTTTGAAAATCAGGTCAATGCTGTGCGCTGTGCACGAGACTGAGAAGATGTGGTTGAACTCAGCTTCGACCGTCTGCCCCACAGCTGCGCATGTGGCTGCATTATCCATCACCACCCCTACGACTGACTCCTCCCCGATCTCGCGGATAACCCTCGCCAAAATGTTGAAGTATGCCTTCGCCCCTTTGTCCCGACATTGCATGCAAACAGCCTGCCAAAAGACGATGCCTTTGGGGAAGGAAACCATGATGTTCAAGAATGGTCTTCCTCGTCTATCGGTCCACCCGTCAAGTTGCAACATGCAACCGCTGATGGGCCACTCCTTCCTCAGGTGCTCCATCCTCTCCGACACCCGCTTTCTCGTAACAACCACCCTTTTTGTTCGCACATCATCAAATTTCACGTATTGGAAGGACTTAGGCGCATTCATAAACTTTTTCACCATCCTGTCCAATTACACGCTCCGCATCATGTTGAACGGTATGCACTTAGCAGTCATCCAGTCGTCCACCGAACGTTGAGTTTCCTCATTCTTCGTGATGATTGTTGCATTGTCGGTGATTTTAGTCTGTTTGGTGGCTGTTGTTGATGTCCTCGTCTGCGCAACGATAGTGACCGCATCGTCTGCATCATTCTCGTCCTCTCTCGAAGAGGAGTCATTCTGACTAGCTGCTCCGGAAACCAACCCCCCAAGCTCTGTAATGGCGGCGTTTCTTCCTTCCACCCTCCGTTCCAATTCCTCCTTGCTGATTGTGCCCCTCAGACGCTCGACAGCGCAAACACCATTGAGGAAGTGTGTCCTCAGCCGAGATGAGGTCCCAGTTCTCTCCTTCCTGGTCGCAGTACCTGCATCTCCTCTTCTTGTTGGCCTTGTCTAACGGGCCGGACGGAGCGATTTCTTCGAAGTGCTTCTTCACTCCTTGGGCTGAGTGCTTCGTCATGATGGTGCAGAACACATGTAGGGCACAAAACAATGCGAAATGGAGTGAGAGTCTAACACCTGCCGACATCCCATCAAACTCCCTCCTACCCCCACCCCCCATGGGGTCGAATGTTCGATATGATTAATTGCGGGGGATGCACAACAGCAAGTGCCACATAAGCATTTCCGAAACTCGAATTGATCGGACAACGTATCCCCACCCCCCCATTGGGTCAAAAGTCTGAAATGATTTGTTGCATGGGGGTGTACGAATAAACGAAAAACATTCAGAGTTTTAAAGTACTAGTGCCAGGTAAGCATTTCCCAACACCCATGATTGATTGATTGATTGATTGATTGATTGATTGATTAATTGATTGATTGATTGATTAATTGATTGATTGATTGATTGATTGATTGATTGATTGATTGATCGACCGCTTGATCGGTCCGTTGGCTGTTCGTGTTGTTGCTTGGTTGATTGATTGATTGATTGATTGATTGATTGATTGATTGATTGATTGATCGACCGCTTGATCGGTCCATTGGCTGTTCGTGTCGTTGTTTGGACAACGACACGGACAACCAACGGACCGATCAAGCGGTCGATCAATCAATCAATCAATCGATTTGTTCCATCATTCCATCGAACGATCAGTCGATCAATCGATCAATCAATCAATCAATCAAGCAAGCAAGCAAGCAATCAACAAGATAGTTTGAGAAGAAGAATCAATCATTGAACGGCACACTTGGGCGAGAAGAAAAAACGAGAGAAAGAGAGAGAGAGAGAGAGAGAGAGAGGTTTTGGATGTCGAAGGCTGACGAAGTCAAAATGTCCAAGCTTGGCCGCACAAGAGAGAGAGAGAGAGAGAGAGAGAGAGAGAGAGAGAGAGAGAGAGAGAGAGAGAGAGAGAGAGAGAGAGAGAGAGAG
>BFEA01000059.1:2036729-2051104 GCA_003427395.1 Chara braunii
ACACCCCCCCGAACCGCCCCCAAACCGCCCCCAACACCCTCATTACCTCCCAGGCCCCCCAATACCCCCTATACCACCCCTATACCCCCCTATACTCCAACTCCAACCCTCCCCTACCACCCCCCATCCCCAAGAGTTTCTCAGCGGATTTGGTCTGTACTCAGCAAGCGCAGTACAGCCCCCAACTCAGATTTGAAAAAAAATCAGTGGAGTCAGTGGACGTTTTTTTTTTTTTTTAACTGGTCGGCAGACTGCCAACTGGTCGCCCCAACTGTTCGGCTGCAATACGGTCGGCGGTCGGCAGGGATGCAACCCTGAGCTACACTATATTCCCCTCGATTTGTTTTTGCCTTTCACTACCTACCTACCACTACTCCTGAAGCAATATAGAGGGGAACCCTGCAAGCATAGGTGCCTCACAAACTTAGAGGCATTCATGTTGCCCCCTGCCCCAAACAGCGGTAGTCAGAGATGGGGTGGGGCGCCTGTGGGGGTTTGGGTAACCCCAAGACCGAGCATTTTGCCTGTAGTTGCGCCTCCATTTTCCATCGTCCCCCACCGAATAGCAGCGGTGCCTAAGGCCAACACTCTCCCACACACCACACACAACCCACTCACACTCACAGTCACCCCCGTGTTGCCTAACTTATCAGAGGTATCAAGTGGAGTATCACAGCTGGTTGGCACTAAGTGCACCGCATGTGGTCATGGGGCTCGAACTCGCAACCTCCTGAATGCCATCTTGGTGCCTAACAACTGAGCAAAGCTCCTGCATGAGACAAAATTTTGGTTTCCATTATCTGACAAAGAATTCCCGCTTCCAGGAACGGCATGATCACCAAAAACCCATTGACCAATAAAACATTGACCGCAGCACAATTCGTAATTGTGATTTATTTTTCCTCAACAAGCAGCAGAATGAGAGAGGGGTGCTATCTTCTCAGGCGAAACGACAAGGCAGTGCACATCACAAAGTTTATTTTCCCGGATGTTACGATCTCTGTTTTTTGCCTTTTTCTCCTTGCCTGGCCTTCACAACCTTCAGGGGTGAGGACCCACGGGCAGGATAATGAACACGGAAGAACCGGTATGTCTTAGTCCGGGCAAGGGACACCTTGCCCCCACGGGCTTGGCTTCGTCGAGAAAGAGATGAATTTGTCAAGTTCATGAACCTCTGATAGAACCCTTGTCGCTCGGGGAGGCATCCACTACGGCTTGCTGTGGCCACCGCCTTTTGACTGGTGTCTAGACCACCCCTCCACTCCTTCCACATGACCGATATGCAAGACCTCGATTCATAAGCCCGATTCACACATCTCTGTAGGGGCAGTCTCAGTGGTTATCGGGGGTCGTGACTGAAGCAGTGTGGGCCGGTGCCGGAGCAAGGTGGTGCAACTCTGTAACCCACCCTGAAGGGAGCATGAGGCCTGGAAGAGCTTTGGTTCGTGCTGGAAAAATCCATGCTGGTGGCGGTCGAAGGTGGATTGAGTAGGTTTTACCTATCTGTTTTGAGTTTAGGGAGGCTTGTTGACATGCATTTTTTGAATATTTCTGAGTTTTTCTTCCTCGTTATTTCAATGAGGCTTGCCTCTCAAGGAGGATTGTAGGAATAGGTGTTATCTGGCAATTCATCCTTGATCCTGCATATAGTGGTTGAAAATTCGGTGGCCCTCGAAAACCGATGCTGGAGCAACGCTGGCCGGAGCCGGAGCCAGGCGGCGCAACTCTGTGACGTAGCCTAATGGGGGCGTGAGGCCTGGTAGAGAGATCTGGGGGGGCTGTTTGCAGGGGCAGTCCTTGTGGTCATCGGGAGTCGTAACTGAAGCAATGCTGGCCGGTGCTGGAGCAAGGTGGTGCAACTCTGTAACCCAGCCTGAAGGGAGCATGAGGCCTGGAAGAGCTTGGGTTCGTGCTGGATACAGCCATGCTAGTGGCGGTCCAAGGTGGATTGAATAGGTTTTACCTATCTGTTTAGTGGTTGGGAGGCTTGTCGACATACATTTTCTGAATATGCTTGAGCTTTTCATTTTTTTCACAAAAAAAAAAAAAAAAAAAAAGAAGAAGAAGAAGAAGAAGCACCCACCTCCTCTCAGAATAAGCCACGTGAAAACTCAGGAAAATAGAGGCGGCGCCCGGTAGGCTACTCCTCTGGTTCAACTGCCGTGGCATCTGGAACACAACGCGAACAGGCATGGTTTCTCTCTCTCTCTCTCTCTCTCTCTATCTCTCTCTCTCTCTCTCTCTCTCTCTCTCTCTATCTCTCTCTCTCTGCTTTTATTTTCTTTGCTTTGGCTACCTTCCGACTGCGTTCCCGCGCCCACGCGGTAGACAATGTATCTCCTGCTAGAACACGGGAGGGTACGTTGTCCAGCTTTCCTACTGCGTTGTTCTTTCCTCACTCTTCGGTCCCCGTCTCTCCTTGTTTCCTCAATCCCTCCCGTCTCTCTAATTCCCCTGTGTCATCGCTTCCCACCCCGCTTCCACCAAACTCAATTCCCTTCCTCGTAATGCACCAGGTCACAGTGCTGTCCAGATACCTGCATAAGCAAACAATCCAACCAAGCGGAAGCGCACATGCAACTATGGCTCCGCCAGATAAGCGCTCTCACTTGTCATGCCTTCCCCTTCCCGACTTCGCCTGCTTTGTGCAACACCCTGCCAACAATCCGACATGAATGTGGTCGTAATAGATCAAAGAGGACAACGGTCGCAGTGATGAACAGCACCACGACCAACACCGTAAGGTAGAAGCACGGCGACGTTTAGCAGAGGCAGCGATCCCACTCGATGGAGGCAGCGATCTTGGCGGAACCTGACGAAGGCAACGATCTTAGGCACGGGAGAGATATGCACGGACGCAGCTAAGCTAACCTGCGAGGAGGGGGGGATGGCAACAGCTAGAACGCGCAGATGACGACTGTCACAGATCGTGAGGACGAGGGCCAAATAAGTACGCTCGCGAGTTCGACGGGACGAAGATCGTGATCATCGATCGTGCGGACTATAGCCCCTTCCACTACTCAACAAAATGAGCGAAATGAGAATGAATCTTCCGCTAGAATGCGGAAAGATATATTGCAGATTTTATATAATTGTTTATTATTATCCCCTGCTCATGACGCTTCTCTCTTCTTTGTCCCTCTCTTTTCTCCTCGGCCTCCCTTTCTCGATGCATATTCTCTCTCATCCTCCCCTACTCTCGGTCCTCTTGCTTTCCTTTCCTCACTCCTTCGGCCGTCTCCTTTCCTCAGTGTACGCTGCACGCAGCCCCTCGCTCGACGTTCACCTCCCACTTCGACTTGCCCCAGTCTCCATCCTCCTTCCATAACACACCTAGTCGTTATCGTCATCAGGTTCGTGTATCCATGGCCGTAGCGCGACGGGCATAACTCTGCAGTGAACAAGTGGGCAACCTTCGAAGCACGGTGGTTCGGGACTCAAGGCAGGTGAGCACGAAGTTGACAAGGATGGCGGCCAACGGGAATGACGATGACCACGAGGGAAACGACCACCTCAACGAACACGGCCACAGTCTTCTCCCCGCCATTCACAGAGTGTGAAAAAGGAGATGAATCGTCCGCTAGAATATGGGAAGATACATTGTCATCTAAACTGCCGCCCGCTACCTTCACCTCCTTCCGATAAGCCAGCGCAGCCACGCAGTTTTCACTCCTCCCACGCTTCTTGTTCTCTCTCTCTCTCTCTCTCTCTCTCTCTCTCTCTCTCTCTCTCTCTCTCTCTCTCTCTCTCTCTCTATCTATCTATCTATCTATCTATCTATCTATCTATCTCTCGCTCTTAGCTCATTTGCTCACCCTCCTCCGAGGCTACTACCTCCCGTTCGCGTCTGCACGAGCAATGTCTCCTATGCATCTGGCCGTATAATTGGCCGAACTCGTTTAGCTGCAAGTCGAGCTCCGCCCCACCATCGCGTTTTGTCCACGTACGTCCCTCCCTTTCTCTCTCTCCCTCTCCCCTTTCTGCACAATGGTCGACATGCATCTGGACCGTTTCGTCGTCCAGGTTCTAATGTACCCAAGTTTTCGGGGTCTCTCGACTACTGCAATTCCCTATACAACGTTCTGCATGCATCTGCCCCGTTACGTGGCCCAGGTACATTCGCCTACATCCAACGTTTTGAATGTATCGGGACTAATACAGCTCCGGGCGCGTCTTCCGCGCTGAGTAGTGAACCAAGTTTCTCTCTCTCTCTCTCTCTCTCTCTCTCTCTCTCTCTCTCTCTCTCTCTCTCTCTCTCTCTCTCTCTCTCTCGCCACTAGGAGCACCCCATTCGACTTCACTTCCCCCCCCCCACGCGCACTCTGCCTGTGCAACACAACGCTTCCACCCTCCCGTCCGCCATCGCCTACGTTAGCCTCTGCTCCCCTGAGTTCGCGAACCCGATCCGCGTACACTGACGCAGCGAATGCGGGCTATCGTAGTGCTCCTCCTACTATCGACCAGACCCCTCCTGTCTGCCTTCTCCGAAAACAAAATACGGCGCAAGAATGTCCCTGGCGGTTAACATGACCAGGTACAGGCAGATCAGGAGGACCGAGCAGCAGGGTGGATGGCAATGAGTGTGACCAGAAAGAAACCACTATGCGATCGTGGTGGGGCGCTGTTAGCGCCACCTACTCCATCGGTATGTCAACCTCTCCCTCTGTGCGCTCCTCCTCCCCCGGTACAAACGATCCCGGCGTGCGCTGCTCACTTGCTTCTTCTCTCGTACGCAGCTCCCGTACGCTACCGTGCGCTATCCTTCCTCCCCCGGCAAGACTTCCCGAAGGTTTCGTCCTCTGCTCCCTTTAGCTTCTCCCGGTCGGCTCCGACCAGGTGCTGCCCCACCAGCACTGTTTTGTTCTCCCTAGTCAGCTCCCCCTTCTCCCTCTCCTACTCCCGACACTCTGCCTTAACTAGCGCGCGCACACCTTCAAGAAGTCCAGAGGCAGTTATCAAGAACTGCCTCTCATGCACACCCGTACACCCATGAACGTTACCCGCTTTCTTTTCCCTTTCTGCGCTCCTCACACCTTCCCTCTTTCCTGGGCCAGATACATCTTTCTCAAAATTCGAGCCCCTCCCTGCCCGTTCTAAAGGCTAAACGCGGCTTTTGAGGTAGAGTTCGAGCCCTCCCAGCCCGTTCGAAAGGCTAAACGCGGCTTTTGAGGTAGAGTTCGAGCCCAGGCCCATTTCCCAACTGTTCTGGGAGGCACCAACTGGGCTAGGCTGCTTTCCACTCATCTGTTTCCATCGGGGTTCGAACTCGGATCTGCATTTCGACAGTCCAGCGATGTACCAATAGATTCAGGGGCACCCCTTTTTCCCTCGTTCGTGCCTGAATCCGACCCTGCCCTCTTTCCCCTCCTCGACACCCTCACACCACCAGGCCCGAATGTACCTGACCCCAAACCGAGGTATGTTCTTTTCTCAATTTCACCTCACACTACCTACCTACCACTACTCCCAATTGCAGGCACACAGAGAACCCTGCAGCGGCCAGAACCGTTCCGCGAGACAACATGCAGGGGCTGCTTCCCACCTGCAGGTGAGCGATACCGACCAGGGGACAGTCAGTAGTCATCAGGGACCACGCCGACAGGGCCAATCCTTGTGCCTCCCCTCAGGTCCGAACATCAGCAGACTCTGCTCAGTGCCGATCGGGGAACCCGGTGGTCTGTCTCTAGGTGGCGGGCTCCTAGCATGCCCAAGAAGGTTCATGAGGCCCATCGGGATCGAACCCACGACCTCCCGAATCTCACTCGCGGGCCTTACCAACCGAGTTAGGCCTGCAATCACGACCGGAGCTCAGCGGAAAAAGGCCCTGGTCTGAGCATCTAGCAGGGCGGGCCGTTTTCCCTTGTCTTCCCGCTCACTGCCCCTTTTTTATCTGCACCTGCCTGTTTTTCGGGGCTCCGTACACTCCCCTTTTTTCCCCCAACCAATCTCTGTCTATCTGGCCGTTCATCTTGTGACGGCCAAACCCTTTTCCCAAATTCTCTATTGCTTTCGCGCTCCCCCGGCGATACAGTGGCGGCACCCGTGTCACCCTTCCTATGTAGCCGTTTTCCAACACTATACGACCAACCGCCGATGCCTCGCCCAAACCTAAAAAAACCGCGTCGGTTGCATGTCGTGTGGTGTGGCCCTGTCGACCATCCAGAAGGCCCGAGTCGCAAAAGCTGGTACCCTATAACCATAGCAGAGACTTGTGGTAGAAGTAGTTGTCGCCGACATCTGCCGATGGATCCTTCCACCATCGTTATTCGACCCTCACGCTCACACGTCGTCACCCACCATCGCTGCTTCGCTCCAAACCCCAATGGATAGGAAATCGGGTATCCCCAAGCCCCTTCTTCTCGCCGCCCCTACATCATTCCCCCATACCTCACGCAAAACCCCGCACACGCCTCGCAAACCCAAATCCAACCGAACCCCCCAAAGCATAAGTAGACAAAACCCCGAAACAAGCGAAAACAATCAGCCACATACACACAACCAAGCACAAATTCAAAAAAAAGGCCCGGCTGGTAGGCAGCCGCCCGACACTGTATGGTGGCTATATAAGGCTTAGACCCTAGGGTAAGGGTAGGAGTATAAGTCGCTCAGGCCAGTCCGAGTTCCGTCTGGCCTTGGGTAAGCTAGGGGAAGGACGGTAAGACCGCTTCAATGGGTGCTCCCCTGTCTGAACCTAGGCCCCGGAGTCTCTTGGGGCCTGTAGTAGATTGTCTGGGCCTGGCGTCCGAAGTTCCCGTTCGACAAGGCTCGTCCGATTCCGCTTCCACCAGGGCTGGGCAACCTATCAGCCCTGGTGCCTATCACTGCTGTTCGATCCAAGTTACCTGGCAGTGCCCATTGGTAGGGTAATGGTCCTGAGTGCTGGTCACACTGAGGTAGGATAGTGGGATAGGGGGTGCACTAGGAGTATTGACATGAGGATGGGATGGGAGGTGGTCTCATATTCCAGGACACCCACGGCCTACTGCTCCAGGTGATCACTGTGCACTAAGTGACTGGCCTCTACAACACCATGGACTTTTAGGAGGGGGGCTTATACACATCTAGATGTGTATAAGAGACAGCATAATAGAGGTGTGAAGCACAGGCGCGTCATATGTAAAAGAACTTAAAACAAGTAGAGTTAGTGAGCTGTGTGATGGGCAACTATTTCAGTTTTTTTTTTGTTGTTGTTGAGCAATAGCAGAAAGCAAACTTGGAGCAATTCATTTCGACAACGGTTGTTCATATTTCAATAATTTTTTCAGAAATCTTTCAGTTCTGGCTTATAGATGGCTCCATTGCATTGGTGGGGAGCTTCACCTGCTGGAAATCGGGCCCAGCGTCCCATTACATTCAATCTGAATTTGATCTAAATAACTTTTGACAGCTGCCCTGAACAGTGAGTCGTCTTCCTAACCATCTACTTTGCCCTGCTTTCCTAAAATTACACTTACCATGATTCTCATTTGAAACGATACCAATGGTAGCTGACTTCGAGAATTTATAGATGCTAACGCACCTGAGGGTAACCGCAACCTGACGGTTGCCTCATGTTTTTGAATCACTGGACCAAAAGGCCCTGCAGCCCGAACGAATTTGGCACCTTGGCCTGGACACTGCATACGTCAGCAGTGTCTTAGCCAACAGTGTTCGGTCAAGAGTCAAGACCCTTCTGGTGCTGATGTGAGGTGAGGTCCCACTTTCAGAGATTCTCCATTTCTGACCATCGATTAAGAAGATCAACGGCAAGATCAACGGCCGGAAATGAAGAGTCCAGGCAATGGTATATCCTCACACGCATGATGAGAGCGTCAAGCTCAGGTTGGCGACATCAGCCGGGGATTTGCCACTACCGGTAGGGCTGAACCTATCTTGGCAGCTGGTTGCCCAAACTCTCTCTCCTCCTCCTCCCTCTGCCTACTTCACCAGTATCTCAGCCGATATTGTTGGCTCACGACCCTATTGATGCCGACCTGAGGTGAAGGCCCTCTTTTTTTTCTTTTTTCTTTTCTCTTTTACTTTTAAAGTTTAAACACAGGCTCCAATCTATTCGCGGGGAGGATCCCACTTACACAGATTCTCCATTGCTGACCATCAATTATGGAGATAGACAGCCAGAGCAAAGAACTGAGGAGAATGGGACCTCGCCCTTCAATCTCAAGATAACAGCCACCAAGTATGCCCCTCTCCCTCCTACCCTCTTCATCCGAATAGAACGCCCGGTAATTATCGCTGTGTCTGGACTGGAAGTTGCCCCAAATACAGCTATAATGGCCGGGCGTTCTATTCGGGTCTTCACCCGTAGTCTACATATTTCTGAGCCAAAAAAACAGGTGTATTTTTTTTTTTTTTTTTTTTTTTCCAGTTAAACTGCTGTAGGTGTAATTAAGTACTCCGGAAAGTTGGCGGAAACCTCATTTCTCTTTTTTTTTTTTTTTTTTCCCTTGCTTTTTTTTTTTTTAAACAAATCCCGGGAACCTCATTTCTCTATATACCTCCTTTTGTGGATTGTGGCTTTTTCTCCCAATCTGGTTTCCTTACCAGTCTGAAGCCGATAGAACAGATCTGAGTAAGGGTCAGGCCCCACTGGTGCTACATTCATGCTTAGAACTTAGAAAAAACTGAATGTCATTGAATGGAAAGCATCTTGCTAACAGAGCACAAATATAGCATCAGTGGGGCTCTGCCCTGACACACAAACAGGTGAGGACTGGTCCTAATAAACGACCAGGTGGGGCAGGCGCCAAGAAACAAACAGGGTTGAAAAACATGGTGAACGGGTGGGCATTGGTCCTACTGAATGAACAGGTGGGGCCTGGCCCTAAGAAACAAACAGGGCAGAAACCAACAGAGAGAAGCAGTCCCGAAAAAAAAGAAAAACAGAGAGAAGCTTTGGGATGGGGAAGCACCACCAGACCATTAAACCACAAGTCCACGGCCCCAGCCTTGCAGTCCGAAACTTGTCGCAACAAGAAAAGGAGCCTGAAACGTGAAACGGTGGGCCCGCCGTAGATAAATTCAATCGTCCGCCTGTTTACGTTTCGTGCCTCCAGAGGTTGAGGTGTCAGACCCGGGGCCCAGGTGCCCATGTGCTGGTGTTTTTTTTTTTTTTTTTTTTNTGTCACAAGGTCATGGGTTCAAGCTTGGTTCGGACCTTGGGGGCGTCCCTGTCCAGCTTACCCCGTTCTCTCTCTTCTATATACAGAGTATACATCTGTCTCTTATACACATCTAGATGTGTATAAGAGACAGGTACTTCCAGGCCACTATTTACGGGCCACTCCAGGAGCGTCCAGAGTCATTGGACTAGAAACGTTTGTACTGTTTTTTTTTTGGGCGGCCGATCTCTGGGCCGGCGGGCCAAGTACTGGCCTTTTAAGCATTTTTTTATTTTATTTTATTTTTGTACTGGTGGTTTAAATGTACTGGTGGTTTAAGTAGAGCATAGCATTAAACCACTGCAGTACTTCCAGGCCACTATTTACGGGCCACTCCAGGAGCGTCCAGAGTCATTGGACTAGAAACGTTTGTACTGTATTTTTTTTGGGCGGCCGATCTCTGGGCCGGCGGGCCAAGTACTGGCCTTTTAAGCATAAATGTTTATGGTAGAAGTGGGATTTGAACCCACGCAGCTTGCGCTACTGCAACTTGAGTGCAGCCCCTTAGACCACTCGGGCATCCTACCGTTGGCGTTTAAAGTGTCCCATACAGATTATAAATGCTGTGTGGTTGTCCCCATTGTGATTTTTGCTTCGGAGGGTGGGGTGGTGGTGCGGGGAGTGGGAGACGGTAAATTGAGCGATTCATTACAAAGAAAAAGACAAGGCCGGAGTTTACATACCAAAAAAGGGATAGGAGCCAGCACGTCTCAGCATCAGGGATCGATTTCTTCCTGGTATCCCACACTCATATAGGGATACTACACTCAACAGGGATCGGGAGTCTCTCCTTTATTACCGGCCTAGACCATAAGCCAATCTCCAGAATCTTGTCTTGAACGAAGTGATGTGGAACACAACAACTTCGTTAGCAATCATTAATAGATACGACCATGACCGGAGAGACCAAGCTGAGACTAGGTCCAGAAGGTTGACGAAAAAGACTAGAAAAGACAGGAAGTTGACGATAGACAGAAAATTGACGACAAGTAGAGGATGGACAATACGCAAATAGGAAAAACTCCCGAACGCGACTTAGTACAAAAGGTATAACCATGAAGCACAGCGGTAGGGACCCGACTAGTTTCGGCTGGCCTGCCAACCAGCCTTCGTCAGGGGTCTTGGTCGTCGTCGCAAGTGTACATCGATGAAAGACGACTGCGTATTTATCCTAAGAATAGAAACGTCAGAAGAAACAGAAGTCAGCCAACGTCTAGAAGCGTCCAGGGTACTACTTGAATCATCAAGAATAGTCAGGCTTCGAGCGGTCGTCCTAATGCCAGATCGGTAATAGGGGCCCGAGAGTAAGTGTAGCCTGTACTAAACAACAAGACCAGTTCTACCACAAGGTCCTGGGATCAAATCCTCGCGTTACCAATGTTGAAAGTACTGAAAAAACCATTGTGTTAAAAAAAGGAACCCCGAACGTCGGGAAACCCCTCTCCTGCAAACAAGCCATGCACTGTCCGGCGGAAACAGCTGCACTTTGACCCAAAACCAAGAGAAATTCCCTCTGCTACAATCAACCGGGTCAGGCCTTATCTTCTGCGGCCTCTACCCACTGTCACAACTTCGTCAGATAGTTCATAGAGTTATAACGGATCCTAATGCGAACCCTTGATCGAAAAGAAAGAGAAAGACACACTTGCAACGGTCCTACCTCCTCATCCATTTGTTCCAATTCGTCAGAATACAGAGCCAGTGATCCCAACATCTTGAGAATTTCCTTGAAAAAATAGTTATTGCAGAGTCAAAATAGGAATCGGGGTACCCTCTCAGCCAGAGCTCATGTTTCAAGGAGAGAAGAAAAGCAATCTCAGTATCCGGAATAGACGTAAAGGTTTTGGCGCGATGTAAAAAAGAAGTAATAACGGCCTTCTTCTGCTGACGACTGGAGTATGACGAGAAGTCTTGCAGAGATTGGCAGACCAAACCGCGGTCCAAGACTGATCGTTGATTCTTATGTGTTGCAAAAGAAGCCATTCGACAAGGAGACTTGAACACCTTCACCACACAACCAATGAAATCCCAACTCTCATTAGCATTCGTCTGCTCGAGCGTCAGGTTTGAATCATAGCACTCACGAAACCGATCAATAATGTCCAGAGCCACCTTCTCTGAGGAAGAAGTAGAGTTAGAGTAACGCACGAATAATGAGACGTCATCCACAATGCGGAAACCAGATACCAATCCGCGGTCGGCGCCAAGTGAAGAAAGAAAACAGAATACGTTATAAGCACAAAGCAAACAAGCAAGTGTCGGGCTCGTCCTCTTCCCCATAGGAATCCTGACTTTTTGTTGAAGCAGCTGCCCAGCAGCGATAATATAAGTGTGTTGTAACTCATACGACACAAACTGAAAAATAAAGTGAAACGGAATCAATAACCAACCATCTTCTTGGCGGCCTTTAGATAAACGAACCATCTTACCATGATGTCTGACAAGAACACCTTTGTACCCTTCTCCTATCCAGTAATCGCTTGCCCACTGCACAACTTTCAGAATAGAGTCATGAGGAAGATGAGAGAACATCTCCTTAACATCAAAGGAGGCCCCAACCAACAACTCGTTCTTTTTAAGATGAGAGTTGATAGAAGAGATTTCCGGGACGAAGTCAATAGTACGACGAAGATTGAAGTGGAAATGTTTGGGAAGGCGCCACAATAATTCATTAATGGTGTACGCCATCCTCCGACCGCATGTCACACCACCTTCCTTAAATGACGGGCAAATCGGTCTCCAACGATTCACGTCTTTATGCTTTGGGAGACAGTACGCGACACCCAAGTCAGCTTGCCTGTTCCATCGTCCGAAGCGTTCAAAACATCCCTCACTGAATCTCTGCTGACAACGAGAAAGAATAGTAGACCGACTATGATCTTGACACAAGAAAGAAGGATTGTTCAAAAATAACTTTCTCATTCCTTGGTGGTAAAGAACCGGACAACAGACAAAAGAGCCGCCCGGGTTATGATCAATGGGGCAACATACCAGCCCTTCAAGCCGTAACAAGTGGTGGTGCAGATCGTCCTCAGAACCCTTGGATTCGTAACAGTCAACAGTTGAGGAGTCGGATAGACAACGAGACAGAGATGCATTCGAGAGAAGCCCGTGGTGTGAAGAGAAACCCAGTTGTGGTATGGTAAGAAGAGGCTGCACGAGTTGTTTTCGAAGAGATCGGATAGGATTAGCAGAAGAAGGTCGCAGAATGTCGAGTTACGTATCCATGGGGGGAAGCAATCCACCTCGCTAAAACGAAAAGAGATGTGGCCGTCTACACTAGGTAAGGAAGAGTCAACGGAAGAACAGCAACAAACGGCCCCGGTCGTCCTAGCAGCATGGCGAAAGTTATGAAGAAAATCACCTACCGTACGGTTTTTTCTCCACACAATCCGCATACGTCGAATTAACACCGGTTTCCAGACTTTGGCAATTTCAAGACTCCGAATCAACTCTGCACATAGCTTCCGTATCTCTACTTTGCAGAAAAGTTCATCATAGGTAATACGAATCGTCAACCTCTTCTGAATAGGTAAACCAAAGCGAGAGGAAATGACTTTAGACAAAATTAGACGCAGGCGAAAACGTGTTCGTTTTTCCCGAAATGTCCTAACAGCAGAAAAAGCATGAACCAAACGATCCAACTCCCAATTGACCAACTCCTTCCGAGAAGCGGGAGCACTTAATAGACGTGTCAATGGTAATTTCAACGACAATGATCGACAGCAAAAGGGAACTACAGAGTGAAAAGAGACGACAGTCCTATCGATAAACCAGCCTCTCGACGAATGGAGATAGTCTTGATCGAACGAGCAAGATATAACACAGCCGCCGAAACAATGCTTAACCAGTTTCCAATTATCAGTCAATAGTTTCCCACATCTACGCACAATCAAGAGTGAGCAGATTCTCTGTTTGTTGATATGCAAGATTCAGAATGCGGAGTAGACTTGCTGACACGGCTCCGGTGGAAGAGTAGAATACCAGAGGCGTGGCTATGGAGATGAGATTTTAGCGGTTATGTGGCAATTCCTATATGCCAATGTTCTATGATTTGCTGGACGTTGAACAATTTTTTATGAGGATGCGCAATCTGAATGCTGAAGGGAAGGTGTGTAGACCCAAGAAGAAAAAAGACCGGAGAAAACAAAAGACGGATGAAAGCGCAACAGGAAAATTGTCGGACGCTGGACCCAGTTTCCAGCAGGTGCAGCTCCCCAACAATAAATGGAGCAGCGGGTCATAAGCTTACTAGGGACGGATGCTTGTATCACCATCTCTAGTAGGTGCAGGCCAACTCTCTCTCTCAAAAAAAAGGAGTAGGTCCAAAGTGTTCCAGGAATACGCTGCTACATTTCTCCTCGTCTATGGGAATTCGATCCAACAGTCTTACTCGTATTCTCCGAAAGTGTGTGAGAGATGGGATTACCTCTGTCAGTATTGTTTGTAACAGGCATAAGACCACCTCTCGGACAAGTGGAAAATACTGAAATGACTGTTTGGATCCTCGACACTACGTACTCTTGATGGTCATGATCAGTTGCGTAAAAGACAGGGTCTGCTTCATGATGGTTCCTGCATGGTCTTTGAGTCTATAGCTTCATCCGACTCAGACTCAATAGGCATGTACTCCCAACCGTGCAAACGAAGAATGAATCAAGAAACAGACTGCAGCTGGGGTATACCCCCACTGGACTGACTGGATTGGTACTGACAGTGGTACCGGACAGGACTGGACTGAATACTCACATGGCCTGTGGGCTCTCGTCACCCTCTGCTCAAACGACCTCTGGTGGATATCTTACGTAATCCAAGCAGTAGGAAATCTTTACGTACCTGGAGCTTTGACGATCTGGTGTGCTCATATAGGGTGGTGAGAGCTTTTTCCGAAAAGCGGACCCGCTACCACCTGCACTGTTTGCTGTCTAGGACTGTACATGATGTGTTTGGGGTTTGCACATGGAATCTGCTTACTGTGCATATTTAGTTTGACCTAACTGGGATATGGGACGCTGGACCCGGTTTCCAGCATATGGGCATCATTTTTCCACTGGATTACTTAAATATATCATGGGACGCTGGACCCGGTTTCCAGCAGGTGATGCTCCCCACCAATAGATGCAGCGGCCCATCTGGCAAAGCCTCCATCTTGGTGGTTCTCTTACCACCACCAGGATGGAGGTTTTCCGCATGGGGCCTATTCCAAAAAAAAAAAAA